>QVRM01006532.1:1632500-1858292 GCA_003439945.1 Dermanyssus gallinae | reverse complement strand
AAGAGGCAGAGCGATGAAAAAGATGCGCGCGTCGATTCTACTGAAAAGTACAGAATCAGCAGCGCAGCGAGTCCCATTGCGAATGCTTCGCTGTTGTTATTCGTACCACAATAATAACAACAACAAAAACAACCGACAACAACAGCAACAACAACACCAACTACTTCTACTACTACTACTACTAAATCCTTTCGGGACTGACTCAGCCAAGATTTAACGTCCATGAAACTACTTTTCGCGCCTCATTGCGTCATAGACTGACCCCCATAAATATAAATGTGGGGCAACGCTGGTGGGGCTGCTCGAACCTGTATAGTGTCTCCTCTGGTCGCGAGACGCATGCACACACCACGACACCACCGAGCTCGACACTACTTTTTTTTTTTTTTTAATATTAGGGTTTTATTCATATAACCATATTCCAGCGGTACACTTTCGTTTTACATCACTGAAACATGGAGATTTCACTTGCTATCCTCCTTTATGCTTTTCCTTGTTCGGCGCTACCCGCTGGCTGTGGACGTCTCTTGTCGTCGGCTCGCGGCCACCCGTTCTCGCTCCAGTTCGTTCTTCAACCTCATTACGCCTTCTACCAGGTCCAACCCTTGCTTCCATTTCTCCTCGTTTTCGAGCATGGCGCTAACCAGGTCGGTTACCGTCATGCACGGGGCCGCCACTGCGTTCGGAACTGTTTTTCACATTGCTTCATAGACGGACTACCCCCATAAATACAAATGTGGGGCAACGCTGGTGGGGCTGCTCGAACCCGCCGCGCACCTATCTGGTGTCTCCTCCGGTTGCGAGCCGGAACAGACTTAAGCCTGATTCTTAAAAAGAAAATGACTGTGTGGCGACGTTCACTACCGCCGACGTGTCGCGCGACAGCCGCAGCGCGTCATTTTACATGCACTTAATCTGGACATCCCACCAAAAAATCGTAATTACTCCGCAACCACAGCTCGCATTGCCATAAGTTTGGTACCAAAATTATCGTCATGAAATGCCTGAATATTTAGAATGGTTAGTTTAGAGCGCTGTAAGTGGTCGTAAGGTAATGATTTTGAGATATTGGGCGTGAAGGCTAATAAAATAACTTCATTTTGGCGAATTCTCTTCTAAGCGACCATGTAGCATCTTCTGACCGGCCTTATGAGTTCTTCGAAAGAAGCAGAAAAGAGAAGCACCGCCGTTTTCTCACGAACACGGCGGTGTGTTTAGCTTCTGTCTAGGGAACCTGGTTGTCTCGCAACAGCACATTATATGCTCCTATGTCGGGCAAAAACACCAATGTCACAAATTGTAGTAATTTAACTCTCATTCCGAAACAGGGCCTCTTAGAGACCATGTTCCATTGGAAAAAATATTTGCCTTAACGAGCTCTACAATTCCATATCTCGTTGATCAAATATTCCTGTAATACCCTGTATATATATATATATATATATATATATATATATATATATATATATATATATATATATATACAGGGTTATATATATATATATATATATATATAACCTTTTTTTTTTAAAGATTTTCGTAAGGCCCGTGTACGGTTTTTTTCCATGTCGTAGCTAATTTTTAAAAAAAAAGGTTATATATATATATATATAACCGTTTTTTTTAAAGATTTTTCGTAAGGCCCGTGTACGGTTTTTTTCCATGTCGTAGCTAATTTTTAATCCACTCCGGCATTTACCCTGTCTAAATTGGAAACCATGCAAACCAATTCAAGAGTGGCCGGTCTGGGTCTCGAACCCAGTCCTTTTTGAATCCAAGGCAAAGGCTTTGCCACTAAGCCATCTTGCTCGGTATATATATATATATATATATATATATATATATATATAAACAAATTAAGCATCTATATATGTGTATACTTCTGGAGAGAACGACCGAGAGAGCGCGCAGTGAAGACGGAATAAAACGAACCAAAATCGAATCAAGACAGATCGAGCGACACAGCGCGAGGGGGGAAGGGAGAGTGACTAAGCAGCGCCCGCAAGCGCGAGAACAACAATGAATTCGTCTGCGTCGTTTCTCCACAGTACGAGGACAACACGAGCCTCTTCCCTTTCTTATTTTTCTTCTGGCCGATCTTTTGGCCGAACTATAGCAGCAAGTAAGTCTGGCAAGCAAAAACCAGAAGAGAAGAACACCGAATTAAACACGACAGAATCTTTTCGCCGCCGCCGCCGCCACCTCCTCCTCCGTCAACACCCCGCCGCCGCCGCAGCAGCTGTTTCCTGGCTGACGGGGGGCTTTTTCTCCGATCATCGTCGTCGTCGTCGTCGTAACTTAGTAGCAGTCAGCCACTACGACACACGACAATGGCGGTGGCGGCGTTTCTTACGGTATTTGGCCTTGTTATCGTTGTTGTTGTTGTTGTGATTATGGTCGTTGTTGTTCTGTTGCTGCTGTTGTTGTTGTAGTTGTTGTAGCTGTTGTATTGTTGTTATTGCTGTGTTGTTGCTTATGTCGCAGCTGCTGTCGCCGCTATGGTCGTGATGGCAACCAGCATTAAAGAATGTTTGCGCTCACGTCGACGTATCAACGATTTCAAAATAATATTAATAATAATAATAATAACGGCCAACATAACGAGGACGACGACGAGCAAGAAGAAGAAGAAAAACAAAAACAAGAGCAGGCAGAAGAAAATGATGAAGATGAAGAAAAAACGAAAAAATAGATAAAGAAACAACGGAAAAAGGAAGAAAAAACGAAAAACAAGTAAACTAAGGGAAGGAGACAAAGCAGACGATAATAGTAATGACGATGATGAGTTGATTAGATTATTATTATTATTATTATTATGAGTATGGTTTGCCGCGGGACCACAAGAGGTTCTCTGTTTCGCTGGCTGGCGGAGCAACCCAGCCCAGGCCAGGTCAGGTCAGCGCAATGGGCCCCATCGTACAGCGAGAGACACACGTCGCAGCGCCGAGCACACAACAGCCCGTCGAGCTGGTGAACAAGAGTGTGGGATGCGCTAAACCAACACGTTTTCAGAGCTCTCAGAAGAGCCCTCTGTTGTTGTCGTTGCTGTTGGTGCTTCTAATGATGATGATGTTGTTGTTGTTGTTGTTGTTGTTGTTGCTGCTGCTGCTGCTGCTGCTGCTGCTGCTAGTGTTGTTGTTATTGTTGCTGCTGCTCCTGCTAATGCTGTTGTTGTTGTTGTTGTTGTATACAATATACACGCATACAGGCGCACAACACCTATTATATCTATAGCGCACACAAACGAACACATGCGTAGAACCTCCATAGCAGCAGCAGCAGCAGCAGCCGCAGCAGAACCAACTGCTTGCTGCTCACAGCTTCCCACATAGGGGGCAGGTCGCAACTACTGTACGATTATCATCAACTGTCAGACATAGCCAGCAAACATTGCCGAGTAGTGCTGCGGGTGGTGGTTGTGGTAATGTTGCTGCTGCTGTTGGCAGCCGATACGCTGCCAATATTGCTCCCCCCCCCCCCCCCTACATCATGAATAGGCGGAAGGAAATATTCGGTATCGACGAAAACCGTCGGTTTTACAGGCTATTGTCGTCATTGTTTTTGTAGTAGTATTAGTAGTAGTCGTCGGCGTAGTAGTAATAGCAGTTGTTGATGTTCAGGTTGTAATGCAATCAGTATTCGTAATGGAACTTATAGTAATAGTAGTTATTGTAAACCCCGTGGCTTGACTACACTTGGCTGCCATAAGGGCGGGCTGTTGGGGGGGGGGGGGGGGGGAGGGGAGGGAGGGAACCCTAGATATTACAACATCTTCATTATTTGACAACACTGGCTTGACTTACTTAACACTTAGCTATTCATCAGCAAGTCATGCAGCAGGCCACACGTTGCACTAAACACGCCGGGGTAAAAAAAAACATCATTTATTGTCGTCGTTGCAATTGTTCGACGTTGTGCTAGTTGTTTTTAACATTGCTGACGATTGCAACGACGCCGATGCCGATGCAGATGATAATGCTTCTGCCTCTACTGCTGCTGATAATGATAACAACCATAATAATAATAATAAACGTATTACCGGCAGAAATTATGAAAATCTGATATGAGTGACAAGCGACGAAACGAAACAAGTAACAATAAGCAGTAGTGCTCAGCCTAATCAAATGCGTAGGCAGAAACCACCAACAAAATGTAAGTGAGTCGTCTAGCGCCAGAAACTGCCGCAACGGCAACAACAACAACAACAACAGCAACAACAGCATTAGCAGCAGCAACAACAGCAGCTGGTCAGAAACATTTAAGAGCCGCACCAAGTTAACTTCCGGCAGGAGAGTGCCTGACGGAAATGAAACTTACTCGGAGTAGGGCAGACGAAAACGATTACGGACTAGACAGGTAGTGTATATATATATATTATATATATATATATATATATAGAAACGAGAGAGAGTGGAAAAATCACATGGCACATCTTATATGCCCTTATGTATATATATATATATATATATATATATATATATATATATATATATATATATATATATATATATCTATATATATCAGGCTAGGGCAATAGCCTTCTCTCCAAAATGCTCTCAATTGTTACAATCGTGCCGTCCGGAGAAGACAATCCCATTAAAACAAAACATATATATATATATTTATATTTATATATACATTTAAAGACAGAGAGAGGACGAAATGACGACAGGAAAAGTAGCAGCTGTTCTCGTCATCACTATCCTAATCATCACTAAACCATCATGCTGTTTTATTGAGACAGAACTATCTGGAATGCTGCAGCAGCAACAGCAGCAGCAGCATTTATAGACACTGACTGACACGCGTAAATGCACACACGCAGACACAGGCAAACACCCGTATGCACACCCGGAGGCGCACGGAGTTGGGCGTGCGCACACAATGTGCGACGCTAACGACAGTATACAAATACGCACACGCATAACGAACGACGCGCATCAACGCGATCAATCGCCCGCAAGCGACGAACGTATAGCGAGAACGGCAAACGAGCATCGTCATCAGAATCATCACCTATATACATATATATATATATATATATATATATATATATATATACATACATAGGAAGCGAGCACTGCCGAGTGCGCACACGTATTGTAAATGATTAATAAATCATTACAATATATATATATATATACCTGACCAAACCTGTCGGACCTAAGCGCGAAAAAGCACTGGAGGGGTCTACTGCGTACCGACCGACAAAAAGAGCGAAAGGAGAACACTATATGAGATAAAGATAAGCAAGATGATGATGATGATTATATATAGATAGAGTGAGGGGGAGAGAGAGAGAGTAGGGAAAGAGGAAATAATACGAATAAGGAATGAGGTCGTTGGCCTGACTTCGGTTGAACCTCGCCAATTTGACCAAATCATCTCGTAAGAAAAGCAGATAAACTCCATACACAATCACCATATCTCAACGCTGTATGGCTTGTTGACATCGCCCGAAGATATCATCGGTAAAGTACGGCGTCACCTAAGATATGCGAATACGTCTGTATACGTATACACATATATGTGCATACATATACATGATATACATGCTTAAATATGATATTAAACATGTGTTTGTGCATGCATATACATGTATATATATATATATATATATGATTTTGGAAAATAGTCTGATATCATTTAAAAACATAAAACAAAGGTGTTAAAAATATCTACACATATATGTGCATATATATACATGATTAAATATGATCTGAAACATGTGTTTGTGCATGCATATACATGTATATATATATATATATATATATATATGATTTTGGAAAATAGTCTGATATAATTTAAAAACATAAAACAAAGGTGTTAAACATACTTTTAAAAATAATCTTTTAGGACAGATATAATGGGAGAGTTCACTCAGTTCACATCGACTCCGTCCAAATTCTGCCGGTAGACAATTAAAGATCATGCTGTCATAACGTTCGCTATTCACCGTGGAGTGAAAACATAGGGTCCAATGATTCCCTGTTGTTAGGCACCTCGCCAAACTGAGGCTTCCAAACATTGCTCCAAATTGTGGGCCACAGCGGCGACATTTTCAGCCGAACGAGCGCTCCGTGGTCTTATGCGGTGTCGCATAGTACGTATTGAACCTGTCCTGTGAAACTTTTGTACAAATTCACGAATGGTGTTTTCAGAAGGCCAATTGTGTCGACTGCGAATTGCACGAAAAGCTCGCCAGCGTGCGCGCACAGAGTTTCTTTTTTCACGATAAATGTTCACAATTTCTACGCGTTCGTTTGTTGAGCAGCGTTCCATGCTGGACTTGGCAGCCCTACCACTTTATTCGGTTTACGAGATAGCAGATCACGGAAAAAGTAGAGGCGAGCCAAAAAAAAGCGAAACCCCCCATAGATACACACATACATTTATATATATATATATATATATATATATATATATATATATATATATATATATATATATGTCATTCGTACTTAGATATATGCCCAGTCCGACAAGTACCAACACTTAGCTTAGAATCTCCCCTGAGCAGACTCTTTCCTCTAAAGGCAAATAAGCCTACGTGCGCCGTCCTCACTTGCGTGAGTACTATACTATAGATATTTCCACCGGAAAAAGACAGCTGTTTAGCAAATCTGCTTGTCACGTTTGGTCGTTTAGCGATAGTGACGCAACACGCTCATTCGAACACTGTGGCGAGTTGCAGCGTGCAGACCTATGCCTAATCGTGCGGGCAATTCGTTAGCACGTAACGAAATTATGAATCGGCCAATTAAACAATCAAGCAACAACAGATCATCGATCACCTTTACACAACGCCTATATGGTAAAACGCATCGCAGATGCAAGTCAACATCGAATGCTCGAAACGGTCGTCAAAGTTTAAACTCGCGTAATTGTTTTTGATTTCTTCAGAGTGTGTGCTTCGTCCTTTTTTAATGCATTAAAACGTTCCGACCTACAATAAAAATATTATATATACAATATCTATATATATAATATTTTTATTTCCTGGTCCCTACACTGGCCCCCCCGTAACGGTGCACACGTTCGCAGGGACCCAAATATCATGTTCCCACCCTGAAGGATTGACTACATTGAATAAATGATAAACTCTATATCTTTTTATTGTAGGTGGGAATGCCAAAAGAGAGACGGTGAGTGACAAACATAATCCAATATTGCAAACTCATACAAATATAAAAGCACAAGTCTAATCTTTTTGTGGCTTCTCTTAGTGAGAGCCTGCATGAGCTGCGTGACATTGTGTCATTGAATGCCATGATGGTAGTATATACATATAGCGATCGGTGATGGTGTATCACGCGCGATTTGTGCATATCTATCTACCTGTGTAAATGCACACGTGATATGTCTGTCATCCTGTGTGCTGTAATGGCTGTGTGTGTGTGCACACCTGTACCTATGTGAGACGCGTCAACAACGTGTCTGGCGATGTCAGGTGAGTGTGTACCTCTATTGTATCTGAATGTGGATGGGAACGGAAAAACGCAAGCAAACCTCTGCATAGGCACTGGACCTACTACTCTGCGCGTGGTGTACTATCTCTCTTTTTTGCTTTCTTTCTGCCTTTCTTCTCTCGCTCTCTCTCTCTTTCTCTCTCCCGTGAAGCGCAGACAAACGATCTGTCGGAGTGCAGATAGGCAGACAGACAGACAGACAGGCAAACTAGCAGCATCTGAACTACACCGCCTTGCGGCCCAGCGGAGTGCAGCGAGCCCAGCATGATCTGCGAGTGTTGCGTTGCGCTTCACGATGTGTTGTTTGTGCGGGCCGGTAGGTGTTATTGCGTAAGCTGTGTAGAATTGTCGATATGACACACCCTGTCTATCGATCGCTTGTTGCCTGCCTTTTCCACTTCGAGATATATATATATATATATATATATATGTATATGAAATTCCTTTTACGACTAATTAAAAAATATTACAACAAGAATAGTGCATATGAATAATATAGCAATTATGAATTTCTGCATATAACTTTTACACTGTAATAATACTGATATGCATTCTTTTTCTAATATATATATATATATATATATATATATACTCGTTTGCAAACTATCCCTCCATGTATGAAAATGTGTGACAATGACGACGAGGACTCTATCACCGTGATGTTCACCGTGTACCACGATGATCTTCGACCGGCTGGCATCTATGGTGTGCGTGTAGCTCTACGCCTGTCAGTGTGTGCTTTCTGTGCTAGCATGTAATGCTTGAATATCACATTAGCTGAACGACATGCAGACGCAGGCCACCCCACAACAACTACAACAACTACTACTACAACAACAACATTAACAACTACAACAACAACAACTACAGCAAAAACAACAACAACAACAACAACGATCCCACCACTCGTCGGCGGTGACCGGTGATGACAGCAACCGGCCATAGCAAGAAACCGAGCTGGCTATTTTGCTGTTGGAGAGCGGCTGACCGCTGAACAGGAGCTTGGAACAAACACGCCTCCTCCCTCATCCAGGGACGACCGAGGCAGAGACCGAGGGAGGAGATGGCGGATATGGAGGGGGGTATCGTGTGCCCACCGTGCCGTCATGATGCCGATGACGCTGGTGCCGGCGCGTCCTCTGATGGCTTTTCTCCGTTCATGAGTGATGTGCTTGGCGGCGCTCTGGCTGGCTAGTTGATAGGCAGGCGGTAGTTACACCAGTTTTTACCTCGTTCTTTCAACGGTTCCAGTTTCCGGGCAAACTGGGCTTTAAATGGTGCTTTCAGAGAGGTGCACATATATGTGTGGGTGTGTGTGTGAGAGTGAGTGAGTGTTTGCTTGCAGACAAGAGCCAGGCGGCAACCTGACATTGATCGATTGACGAAATGTAGATACGGTTTGATGACTGATGAAATGTGTATATAGGGTTTGATGCCTGATGAAATGTATATAGGGTTTGATGCCTGATGAAATGTATATAGGGTTTGATGCCTGATGAAATGTATATATATATATATGGTTTGATGACTGATGAAATGTATATACGGTTTGATGACTAATGAAATCTCAAGTCGATCTCTTGATGATCCATGATGAATGGAATTTGACGATCGCTATGATGGATCGCCGCCGGATCGACTATTCGGTGATGGTGGGGTTCCTTCCAATGGACGGACGGAAATAGACCTATCTATACGTCAACAAGATATGTTCGACGACAACATATCAAGAATGCAAACGTAACACGATAAAAGACAACAAAAAAAGACGACGCCGGCGTATGAGCGACGCAACATGGTTGATTAGTGAATTGACTGACTGATTATTGCAGGGCATCTCGATTCGATCGATGGGTTGATATCGCGATCGACTGACTCTCTGATCGGTGATAGATCATCGATTGCGGTGGACTGATATTACGGCTGCTGACACCAAGTAACTTGCGTACTTATTGCAGTGGCAGTAGAAGTAGTAGTAGTAGTAGTAATGCACCAAATTTAGTAAGCCGCAGCAGCAGGAGGAGAAGAACAAGGAGAAAAGCGACCAGACGAAACGATAATGCAAACAGCCATTTGCATCATGGTGTCGATGACACACCATTCATATGAAGATACAGACGACCACGATAGGAATATTCATAACCATCATCACCAAGCATCTTAATGATAATAAAAATTGTAATAATAATAAACATTTAAATAACTTTACTATGTTAGCACTTTGGAGTGGTCAATTGTCTCCGCGCGAACGTGTGATCACGGGTTCTTTAATCCAGGGATAATAAACATTGTAATAATAATAATAATAATAATAAAACTAAGACTCTATTAGCAGAAACTGATAAAAGCTACTACGGGGAGTAGTACTTAGTGAACACATAATACACATTCAATCTTCAATCACGATTGTAGGTGGTAAGAACAATGAGAAAAAAAAACATAGCTCTAGTAATAGTACAACTATCTAAAACTATCATCCGCCGGCAATAATCGGCCGCCAGCCACGACACTCACCGTAATATTTGCGTGAATCTCATACTTCTTCGAGTTGCGGCCGATGAAACGGCAGGTGAGCTCGTCGACGGACGCCGCCACCACCTGGAACACTTCGTGGTTCTTCGGAAACGACGTTTGCAGCGTCTGAATATCCTGCTTCAGCTGCAGCAGACACGCCATCACGATGAGTACTGCTGCGTTTTGTGCAGCCGCTGCTGCTGATGCATCACACGCAGTCCACTACACGCGCCAACGAATCGCCAAGTTCACGATATTCTTCTTTTTTTTCTTCTTCTTCTTCTTCTTCTTCTGCTTCTTCTTTTTCTTCACGAACAATTACGACGATGACGACGACGACGACGACGACAACAGCAGCAACAATATCCACGGCAGAAATCACCACGATCACGGCATTATGAACCACATCCTCAACAGCATGAACGTCCACAACAACAACAACAACAACAACAATAGCCACAACAACAGCCACAGCAGCAGCAGCAACAACAATCACAGCAACAACCGCAGCAGCAGCAGCAGCAGCAGCGACAACACCAGCTATCACCACCACAACGTTGGCACGGCGACGACAATATGATACTGATGCGTTGCTAAAGATGCTGGTGGAGGTAGTGGAGGTGATGACGGAGAAAACGTGATGATCATCCGACACTCGCTGATATGTGACTATTGATGGAAGCCGATTGATCGATCGAGAGCAGCACCTAAACAATACAACAAACACCACGAGCCACTGTAAATTTCAATATTGATCCATATATTTAAATAGAATGACAATATATACTAAATATATATATGAATATGTATATATATATATGTATATATATATATATATATGAATATGTATATATGAATATATATATATGTATATGTATATATATATATGAATATGTATATATATATGGTATATATATATATATATATATATATACACATATATAATATATATATATATATACACATATATAATATATATATATATATATATATATATAGCCGCTTAGCAGCGAGCGGGTTAGTGGCACGTTTTCAACGACTATTATTGTTGTTGTTGTTGCTGCTGCTGCTGCTGTTGTTGTGCTGATGGTAATGGTGGTGTTGCCTTCAGCGACGTAGTAACGCAGCGTAACCGTACGAGGAGAGAGCGTCGAGCAGCGAAGAAGCCAGCAATCAAATCATCATCATCGTCATCAGCAGCAGCAGCAGTACTGTAACGTCGTATTGTCCACGTCTCCATCTACATATGTATCCATCCGTCTGACTGACTGTTGGTCATTCGTCAAAATAGTACTAGTTCAAGCAATACTTGTCGGCTTGTCGGTTACGTGCAATGTAGTACTGATATTGAAGTTGTAGTGCTAGTAGTAATCATAGTAGTTAATGATGAAAAAAAAATAAAAAAAAATAAACATTATTACTAGTTAATTATATGGAGAGAAAAAAAAACATATTTATAGTGGGGGGGGGGGGGGGGCGTAGTAGAGTAGTAGCTTCGGGCTGATGCTGCTGCCACCATTGCTGTTGCTGTTGTTGTTGCTGGCCAAATGGCGTATGCAGCAGAGATCAACAATGCTAGCGGAGCTATGCAGATCCTCTGCGGCGGGGGTTGTGGGTAGATGATGAATAAGGATGACAACTGCTACGTTGTTAACAAGTTAGTTATGCTGCTGATGCTGCTAATTGTGGTGCTGATGCTGCTAAAAACGTCTACTGCTGCAGATCGTGTAAATTCATTCATGCAGATGCTGTTGCTGCTGCTGCTGCCAAACGTTTGTCGCTGCTGCTGCTGCTGCTGCAGATTGTGCCAAAAGTTGTAATGCAGATGCTGTTAAAAGTTCACTGCAGATCGTGTTCATTTGAATGCAGATGCGGCTGCTAACTATGATGAAGATTCTGAAGCTAATTATGGTGGTGGTGGTGGTGGTGGTGGTGGTGATGACGACGACGATGGTATGCTGGTGCTGCCAAGACGATTTGACGATTCACGTGGCAACCCCGACGACGACAAACTTTTGCTTGCAAGTTTAGTTAGTTGCTGCGTGTTCTGCAAACTCCTCCTCCTCCTCCCCCTCGTTAATTAGTTAGCGGTGGCTTCGTTCGTCAAGCAGCAAGCAGATTACCCGACCGAAAGGCAGTCGTCAGTCACTCAGTCCTTCGGTGTGCCGCCGCCCGCCCGCCGTCAGTAGTAATCAGGCTGTCGAGCCCGGTGGCGTGATGGGTGCTTAGATTCTGATAGGTCTGCGCCTCTCGGATGGGTCTGCGCCTCTCGGATGGGTCTGCGCCTCTCGGATAGGTCTGCGCCTCTCGGATAGGTCTGCGCCTCTCGGATAGGTCTGCGCCTCTCGTAACCGGGGGAGACACATAGAAGGTGTGGCGCGGCACGGTGCATCAATCACATCGAGCCCCACCGATGTTGTTGCACCGATTCGTATTGTTATGGTAGGAAGGGGTCGGTCCGTCTATGAGTAAGCGAATAAGACGGAAGCGCAGTAGTCCCGTCGACGTTCAATACCCTTGGCTGAGCGGTTCAGCCCGAAAGCCCGTTACTGCTTTAGTCAGTCATCAATTCAGGCTGTCCTCACAGACGGACCGATAGATAAATAAAGAGACAGACGAACGGATGAACGGACGAATCCACACACTGTCACTCCGCAGGCCGCAAACAGATCCATCGAGCATGAAATGATTGAGTAATTGATGCATTAATACATTGATCAATGAGCAGCTGATTGATTGATTAATTAATTGATTGATTTATTGATCGACCCACCGACAGGCAGGCTGACTGGTCGGCCGATCAACTAACAACAACAACAGCGACTGGTGATCGATCGTTATTCGATCCCCCTTATATATATATATATATATGTATATATATATATATATATATATATATATATATATATATATATATTACGATTACTGATCAATATTATCAATCAAGCCCGACAGACTAGAGGTGTCGATATTTCACTCGTGTGCGCTCGGTTGGTTGATTTCTCGCTCTCGACTTCGTTTGCGCCTTCGCCTCCCCATCCACGCGCGGCCGGCCGCAACATTTGCATTATCAAAGCAGAGTCGTATAGTACAAAGCAACAAAATATTCCCTCGTATAGTACAGAGCAACAAAACATTCTCTCGTATAGTACAGAGCAACAAAATATTCTCTCGTAAAGTACAGAGCAACAAAATATTCTCTCGTATAGTACAGAGCAACAAAATATCCTCTCGTATAGCGGGCGAGAGAGAGAGAGAGAGAGAGAGAGATACAGAGTACAAAATACAGAGAGAGTACTCACGCTGTGAGAATATGTGCTTGTCTCTGTGTGTATGTGTGTGTGTATAAAAATACGTCGTCCCGCACAAAGTATTTATTATTGAACTACTGGCCCCGATCACCACACCCAACAGACCCATTTCGACGACGACGACGACAACAATAACAACAACCACGATGACGACGCAATCATTTTCGTCTAAAGAAACAACCAGCTGCTGCTGCTGCTGTTGTTGTCGTCGTTGTTGTTTCTGCTTGTGCTGCTAAAGCTAATCTTCCAGCTGAACTAGAAGAAAATCGAGCCGAAAGATTGATTCTTCATTTAGCTCAGGCGTCTTCACTCACGCCATTTACTGCGTTTATCATCATCATCATCATCATAATAATCCTGCACTCGTTCCGTCTGTGTGTCTATATATTTCTATGTCTGTGTATCTATCTATCTATCTATCTATATCTATATCTATCTCTGTCTGTCTGTGTCTATGCATGAGAGACTCCTACACTGACTGACCTCTGATGACGCTCAGGTGATGATCAAAACAACCAATACACACTGCAACGAGGGCGACGGCGATGATGTCGACGACAACAACCTCAATCGCCTCAATGCTGACAACGATGAAAATACAAAATCTGCCTCTGTCTTTATCTCTCTCTCTCTCTCTCTTTCTCTCTCTCTGTGTGTGTTTCTCTTTCTACCACCCTGTCGTCGAGGCAGTAACAATGGTGGCGGTAGAAATGATGGTGGTGGTGGTGGTGGTGGTCATGATGGTCGTAGCGCAACCTCAGCCACGACGAGACGAATTGAGAACAGCAACAGCAACAACACGAACAACAACAACACGAACAACAACAACAACAGCAACAACAGTAACAGAACTTAACACTATGATTATGACGGAAACAACAAAAACGACGCGTCAGTCAGTCAGTTAGCCAGCTAGCCAGCTAGCCAGCAATTGCGGTAGCAACCTCACCACCTCAACCACCTTGACCAGCAGCACAATTTCGCACAGCACCACGAGAACAAGCTACAGAACAAAATCCTACAGCAGCAGCAGAAGAACAAGAAAAAAGACCAAGAAAGCCAAGAGGGGAAGCCAGTTCTTGTACCCATTCATTCATTCATTCATTCACCCACCCACCCACCCACCACCACCAGCAGCAGCAATAGCATAGGAGCAGCAACAGCAGGATTGTTAGCTGGCTGGCTGGTTGGCTCCCTTGCTTGCCTGCTTGCCGTCTTGTTTGTTTGTTTGGTCGCTCGCTCACTTGAATGCACGTATTCATTTACACATACTACATCCCACCACCACCACAACCACGACCACCACCACCACCACCGACACTACACATTATCATCATCATCATCATCGTCATCGACGTCATCAAAAAACCGACACAACCTTACACATACGCGGACCAACCTTACACATTCAGATGAACAACCTTTCTTACATCCACAAACACACAGACCATCCTGCCTTCGTTCCTTCCCTCCTTCCTTCCTTCTACACCCATACAGAGCAACCACCTTCCTTACCCACACATTACCCAGCCAGCCAGCCAGCCACCAACCTTACACATTCAGACCAACAACAACTACAACTACAACGAACAACAACATCATTCATACAGACGACGGCAACGACAACAGCAACAACAAGGATCAATCCACCTTCACGATCATCATCATCATCATCATCGGTCTCACCATATACATCGACGTCCACTAACCACCACTACCAGCACCACCACAACAACAACGACAACAACAACAACAGTAAAAACAACAACAACTACTACTACTACTACTACAGCAACAGCAGCAGCAGCAGCAACAATAACAATTTTAATCATATCAGCTGCAGCAGCACCAACAACAACAACAGCAAATTCCACAATATCAGCAGCAGCAGCAGCAACAACAACAAATTTAACAATATCGTCGTCGTCATCATCATCATTATCAGCAGCAGCAGCAGCAGCAGTAGTAGCAACAACAACAACAACAAAACAACAATCTTAACAAAACTACACAGCAGCAGCAGCAGCAGCAGCAGCAACCACCTAAACAATTTCAGCAGCAACAACAACAACAACAACAACAACAACAACGGCAATACACGACGGAGACACGGGGCCATAGAAAAGCTACTCGAGCAGCAGCTGCAGCAGCAGCACCTGCACCTACTGCCTGCAGCTACTGCGTACGCCGACGGTGGCGGCAGCAGCCAATGGCTACAGCCATTGGCCAGCCAGCGTTTTGTTTGTAGCCGTAAACATTTTGTCTAGACGGCGGCCATTCGTCGTCGTCGTCGTTGTTGTTGTTGTTGTTGTCGTCGTCGTCGTCGATGCTGCCGCTGCCACCGTGGGCAAACAACGATAACGATAACAACATCGATCGATCGATCGATGTCGATGATGACGTTGTTCTTGTTATAGAGGAGGCCACGATCACTAACTACCACGACTACCACGACCACCACCACTATTAATTACCACGATCACTACTAACTATTACGGCCACCACCACCACCACTATTAATTACCACGATCACTGCCGCCACCACCACCACCACCACCACTGCTACTACCCACCCACCAATCAACCCACCCACCGCATAAGCGCAACAAATCCAATCAAAATGTTTGTTGGAATAATCATTGTCGTCGTCCGAATCGAAACGTCGTTCTTATAACGATAATAATACTAATAATAATAATTAATAATAGTAATAATAATCATCATCATACCTGGTACGTTGGTGGGTACACAGATATAAGTGCCCAGTGGATAGACAGTCAGCCAGACAAGCAGAGCAGAGCAGATAAGTAAGTAGATAGATAGTTAGATAGATAGATAGTTAGATAGATTGTTTGCTCGTTCTGCTTGCTAGCCTTAGTTAGTTAACAACAGCCAGCAGCCATTCTCAGCAGCAGCAACAGCAGCACCAACAGCAGTAGCACTATTACCACTCAGCACTAGTCCTTGCTTCCTTCCCCCCGTCGTGCTTCCCGCAGGAGGATTGCGACAACAGCAAAACCACATTCGTCACCACCATCAATCGTCGTCCGTCACTGAAACAGCAGCAGCAGCAGCAACAACAACAACAACAACAACCAAACAACCGCCTACACGACTACTACTACTATATCGTACCCTGTACTATGATTGTATCCTGTACTATTATCGTACCCTGTACTATGATTGTATCCTGTACTGCTACTACTATTCTGTACTATTGTCGTATCCTGTACTCTACTTACTAACGACTGCAGCAACAGCAACAACAACAACAGCATCACCATCACCAGCACCAGCACCAACCACTACGACACAGCAACACCAACACCAGCATTAGCAGGATGGCATCCGCATCACCAACTCTCCAACATGGAAGTGTGGTGGATGGAAGCCAGCCAGCCAGGCACCCTCTGCTTTGACTCGCTTGCTTGCTTACTGGCTCGCGGATGGCTGGCTCCTCGATACCGCAGCTGCTGCGGCTACAGCAGCTTAATGCCTCTCCTTCTCCTTCTTCTTTTCCTCGTTTTCTTGCCCACCACCACCACCACCACACAGCATTCGTCGTAGTGGCATTCACAGCAGCAGCAGCAGCAGCAGACGACGACGACGAAAAACGACGACGACGACGACGACGACGACAACAGCGACCATGATCAGAACACACACTAAAAAAAAACAAGATGGCGGCCTGGCCAAAAATCCTACCACAAATTGTACCACAACGGCGGGCTGGTGCCCGCTGTTGCCCACTGTTTCTAGCGGCGACAGGTCGCTGTTTAGCGGGTACCTGTAGTATCATCCGTGGTACGTTTTTCTTGTGGCGGGCAAACGGGCGGGCGGGCGTGCGTATTGTTCTTTTACTCGCCTGCAGAGAGAACCACCTGATTTAAAGTCTGTCGTGTTCACGCCTTGGTTGTCGTCGACACCGTAGTAAATGCTGTTGTTGTTGTTGTTGCTGTTGTTGTTGCTGTTGTTGTTGATGATGTATACTGTAACAAAATAAAGAATGAAAATCGAATGCAAAACTAAGGCTATCGCAAACAAATAGCAACTAACCAAATCATCCGCCGATCATTGATGGGAGGCTAAACATGGTACTCGTAGGCTGCATTGAAGATATTCCCCGGTCTTGCTGGCTGTATTTGTTGGATGTGGTTGTCATTGCCCTGCTGCTGCTGCTGCTGCTAAATACCTCTGTTGGAAGATGCCTAAAATGACGAGAACGCGATGACGATCGATGCATTTAGACGATATCGTGCCACAGACAACTAAGCCCATTACGAGCGGCGTCTGAAATGTGGTTGTCAGGGCGTTAAATCAAGAAAATTAATATATGTCCCTAGGAAACGGAAAATAGTCTATTATTCAACCCACATTGGAAACGAGAACAGGGAGACACAACGGAGGAAGGAAAAAGGCCGAGACTTTTCCGGACGGTTCTCGCCGGTGCCAGGCATAGCGTCTCCAGTCGTTGGTTTTGATGACGTGATGCGTGTCGCCCTCCATGGGCCCATAGTCGGGCAAATATGGTGAAAGACGAAAAGCCATGCGAATCGACTGGCGGCGATTGGATCCGTCGAATCAGAATAATCAGTGAACCTAGATTCGTTTTGGTCACGGGCAGTTTTTAAGGTTGCCAACAGCGCCGCGACTTTAAAGTCGCCTCAAAACTGAATCACTTTATATATATATATATATATATATATATAATTGCTGCCAGCCCTATATATTGTTTGCTACATTTCACGAACCGTACATAAATATTCGCCCCGAGATATTTAACGGGTTCATTTATTTTCATTTATTTTTACTCACATTTGAGAGTATTACTATAAAAAGTATATATATATTTATATATGTGTGTGTGTGTGTGCATGCATTTGTGTGCCGGAGCCCTGAGAGAGCTAGAGACAGGTAGAGAGAGAGAAGAAACAGGTTAGGCTTGTCCAGAAGCTTACACCGGTCTCACATCCGTCGCAGTGGCAGTGGCCATTTGCACTGGGGCAGGTGCAGAAAGCTACCTGCCATCGGCATGCCGATGAGTTTACTGTCTAACGCTATATCTGTAGTGTCCACCACCCCCACGACCGGGCGGCGACCGTTCGCCGAGTTCGCCATTCTCTCGCTCGAACAACACACGTCCTCTGCCTGGCTCGCGCCAACAACTACTGACTCATTTATTCTCATGCCTCCATATATGCTCAGAGATTGCCCGCGCATTTAGTGACTTCCCGCGTCTTCGCTAGTAGGGTGGCGGCATCTTCTATTTGGCGCCATGTATTTAGCTTGCTTCGGCATAGCCGCCAACCGACGCTGTCTATGCCCGCGCTGCTTAACGGACACTACTATCCTACATTCTCCCCCCTTCATCGGCTTGTTTTGAATTCTATTCCGTCTTTACTAACAAACTCCCGTAAATGGCTTGGTGCGCGTCTAACCCGCTGTGGACGTCCTTCAGAGCGGTGCGCTGTCGTCTTCATGTTCATGTGGCGCACCCGGCGGCGGCTGGCCTCCGTATACTGCCCCGTTCTCGTGCCTCGTCCATTCGCACGCCTGGCATCCATCCGTTCCGTGTTCTCGCCCTGCCGCCAGCCTAGGTCCGCTTCGTCCCGTCGGCCCTCGCTCACCAACTTGTGTCGTGCTGCAATCCATACTGGCCTCCGTGACGCACCTCTCCACGTGTAACGCGGCCGTTAGGGCCTGTTCGACTGTCCCGTACTCGTGGCTTTTCCATCCGCGCACGATCCACCCGCTCCGCGTTCTCGCCCTGCCGACGGCCTTGGTCCGCTTCTTTCCGGCGGCCCTTCGTTTTCCGAACCTCGTTCACGTACTCGTTTCCTCCTGCGATCCATCTGGCATCCGTGACGCACCTCTCCTCGTGTAGCGCGGCCGGTCAGTTCGTCCCGTTCGGTTCAAACGTCGAGCTTGCACCTCACCACCAGCCACCGCAGAGCCGCTAAGTACTCACCGTTGTCTTCACCGGCAACGGCTGCCGAATTCGTCGTCGGCAACGGCTGTTCCATTGTGTTCCTTGAACATCTCCGTTGAACAGCTTCGTCATCATCCTGACGTAGTCACCTCGCCGTCTTTCTTCGGCTCCGTGCCTGGCGCCATTTCCTCGACGGTGTTGTTGGCCGGTCCATGGATCGCCGAACCGGAGGTGGGGATGGCATACCTGTGTGCATGGTTGCACTACCATTTCTTTCTTCCGGATCCTGTCGGTTGCGCCAGTTATACATGGCGCCACATAGACGATGCCGCCACCCTACTAGCGAAGACGCGGGAAGTCACTAAATGCGCGGGCAATCTCTGAGCATATATGGAGGCATGAGAATAAATGAGTCAGTAGTTGTTACTGCAAGCCAGACAGAGGACGTGTGTTGCTTGAGCGAGAGAATGGCGAACTCGTAACGGTCGCCGCCCGATCATGGGGGTGGTGGACACTACAATATCGTTGTTGTTGTTGTTGTTGTCGTCGTTGTAGTTTTGGGCACTGAGTATCGGATCGGTAGTGTAACTACTATCCGCCAGTGTTGACGACGATGGTGACGACTGGCAACGAATAAGAGTGAACATGGCGTTGTAGCCGGCCAAAGTTCACGGTCGACACGCCGATCTCACCGATCAGACAGACGCACTTCTACTGCGTCTGATCGGTGAGACCGGCGTGTCTCACCGAAGCGCGTTCGTTCTACCACGGCGCTGTTCCTGGTGGTGCCGATGGCGGTGGAGGTGGTTACAAAAAAAAAAACAGAAAAATCCTTTAGGGGCTGACTCTCAGCGAAGATTTAACGTCCATTCTGCGACTACTGCGCTTCGCCTTATTGAGTCAAAGACGGACCCCCATAAATACAAATGTGGGGCAACGGTGGGGCTGCTCGAACCGCGTACCCGCGCACCTATCCCGTGCCTCCTCCGGTCGCGAGGCGCAGACGAATGCACCCACCACGACACCACGACGGGCTCGACGGTGGAGGTGGTGGTACCATTGCTGCTGTACTGTACTGCCACCCCTTCCGGCATCGCGCCAAGCCCCGTCTTCTTCCGCCTCCCACTGCTGTTTGGTTGATTCTGACCACTACTACTACTACAACTACGACGACGACGACGGCAACAACAACAACAACCACGATGACCATTACGATGAGTCAAGTCAAGTCAAGTCAAGTCAAAAGCACCTTTATTCAAGGGTCATATATGCCTAAGTATACATTGCTTTTAACAAAATATTTAACCTCTGAATATAATTAGAACATACATCAGGTCTGTCGACTTCGCAGACTTCGTGGAACTCTCCACGAGAATGTGTTGTTTATCTTCACTGAGCGCGCAACTTCCAGTGATCTAACATTCACACCACTTCGCAGTCCATTATTTATATGTTTAAACATGGTCTGGTCAGTCCCGAGACAACACAATTTTTTATACAGCGATAGATCACTTTGTGCGTGTAATGTAGGTATTGGCACAATAGATACGCTTTCACGAGGAATATTACATCTTTTCGATATCCGTCTGATAAATTTGGCCTGTACCCTCTCAATGGCATTTATATCTTTTGCCAAATAAGGAGCCCAAACCTGGCTGCAGTAGAGGAATTTGGGTAATACTAGACTTCTGTACAAAGTCACATAGAAATCAGGATTTTTTAAAATGAAGCATCTAAATATGGTATTACATAGTTGTGAAGCAGAAGCAACGGTGGCAGTAATATGTTGAGAGAAGTCTAATTTGGGGGTTACAATCACACCAAGATCACGAAAAGATTTAACTACTGGTATTGCATCGTTAGCGAGTGTATACAGTGGCGAACTGCCATCTGACGACACCACGGCACATTTAGGCACAGATATTGGCATCCTATTCTCACAACATCAGTTTTCAATATTATTAATTGCTAGTTGAATAATACTTGTGGAATTGTCGACTACTGAGTATATTTTTAAATCGTCCCCAAATAAGAGATAAGTGACACATTCTGGAATCACTGTTGGGAGATCGAGGGCGTATATTCTGAAGAGCAGGGGCCCAATGCACGATCGTTGCGGCACCCCTGAGGTGCAGGGGAGGGGGTCACTTTCTACGTTACCAACTTTGACGGTAAAATTTCGCCCAGTAAGGTATGCTGACACCCATCGACAAGTTGTGGAGTCAAGGTCAATACTTTCTAATTTTTGTAACATAAGTTTGTGATTCACATTATCAAATGCCTTTGAAAAATCAAAATATATGCAATGAAATGTTCTACGATTATTTATGTGTAGACTCCAATCGTAGACCATGGATTTAAGTTGTGTCCCTGTAGAACGGCCCCTGGCAAAGCCATGCTGATTGGCGTCAACCAATTTGTTACGCACTAAAAAAAAATTCAATATAATCAACGATTAACTTCTCCATTAAAATACACGCAATGGACAGTTGAGCCACCGGCCGGTAGTTATCCACTAAATCCTTAGCACCATTTTTGAATATAGGCGTTACAATTGACCTTCGAAATAATGAAGGAACTTGCCCATCACAATAGGATCTCTGAAAAATGTACAGTAATGGTTCGGCGATAAAATCACAAGTGTTTTTATAAAACACTGGTGGAATACCATCTTGTGTAAACCTGCACTTGTTCTTAAGTGTTTTGATCTTTTTAATTATGTCATCGATTGAGATTAAAAACGGATTATGAATTGTTTGATTTTGGCGTCTTTCTATACGCACGCGATTTGTCAGTGAAGACGGCTGATCATCCGGAGGTGTATATACAGAGGAAAACACATTATCGACTTTTAGTAAAGGAAGTTCCTCACGACCTCGAAGTCGCTTATTCGCGTAGCGGTAAAACGATTTAGCATCCTTAAAAGATAGTTTTAACTCTTCAAGAATTCTCAACCGTGTTGAGGCCTTTCTAAGCTTCACTGAGATGCTTTCAGTCGCTAATTCATTCATGAGCTCCTCTAACCGTCGAACATGGTTTCGAAAACTCGTCATGTTGGGATTAGTATTATTGTTTCTCTGGGGTGTGAATACCTCGATACGAAAGTGTATATAATCGATAAATGCATTATACATCTGCTCAATGTCAACGCACCGTGCAAAGAATGCCGTCCAGTTTAGGCTCGCAAGATATGTACAGATCGAGTCATAATCAGCCTTCCAGAAGTTGAACCCACCACACGACTCTAAGAAATGGGAGGAAGGGACCAGAATCCGAAAGCTGAGAGCCCGATGATCTGTAGCAATAGGGGGATCTACGACTGCTGGCTCAGTGACGAGCTCCCTCTCAGATGTAATAAGCAAGTCCTGAATATTGTTTTCCCTTGTGGGTTGCATAACAAGTTGATCTAAACCATTTATGATGCAGAAGTTAGCAAAAGCCTTCTCTGGGCTGGTAGCATCACTTAAGCGCAGATTTGACCAGTCAGTGTCAAGCATGTTAAAATCACCAACTACGCATATAGGATAACCGACATCAAGACAGAATTCTAGAACTTCTATAACATTTTTGATACGGGCCTTTCTTTGGGCGCCGGAGTCCGCATTGGTGACATAACAGCATATGATTCGAATGATAATGTGATCATAATGCAAGTCTACCGCTACGGTTTCCGAGCCTGTGGGTATCTCAATTCGGCGACAGTTTAGTCCCTTGAGTGTTAAAATACACACTTCACCACCCCTGGAACCTCGGTCCATTCGATGCACCGAGTACCGGTCTCCGAGTGAGACCTCTCTATCACTAATTGCGCTAGTAAGCCAGGTCTCTGAAATAAAAATCACATCGATGCTCTTTAATAAACAATAATTCGCAAGGGCATCTATCGCGCCTGGAGTGGCCAACGAGCGGGCATTCAGATAAAAACAATTTAGACTAGTTTGACCGCTACCGGCTACTCGTGAATCGTTTCTTCCGTCCGAGGTTGGTTGTACACTATAGTATTTCTGAGCGCTTCGACCGCAAGATTCAGCTGCTCCAAGTGCGACAGGAATATGATGGGTGAGTTCGGTATCACCGGGTTCAGCTGGTTTCTCTGTTGCCTTTCGTGACCTGCCGGCATCGACAGTGGAGGATATTTGTTGCGCAAAAATGCCTGGTGCAGCCCATTGAGGTTTGCAGGCTGTTTGTCCTCTTGGTCTCGATCCTGACGACGTCCATTGTAGTTTTTCTCTCTCGCAGTTTGGCTGGCTTGCTGGGGGCCTGGGAACTCCGACGGGATGCGGTGAGGTGGACATTGAAAGCACGTTTTTATCCGCAGTGGGAAGTGATGCTAACTTTTGGGCGGAGTCACTGGGGCGGCAATTTAGTCCGGATTGTTTTAAAACAGCAGGTAATCTGGGAAGAGGCCGGGATATGGAGGTACTGGTGGCAGAGGTGGAGGCGGTATGTGGAGTCGGGGGGGCCAAATGGCGGGGAGAACCGGTGGTGGAGGAAGAGGTGGAGGACGGTGTTGAAGGACGGTTGCTGCCGGCAGCAGGGGAGGGAAATGCCCGGAAGGAATGGTTATCTGGCTGACGCCGAGTTGCACTGAACATATTGTTAAGTCCCCCAATATTTGGTTTCACTCCCAGGAAACTGGCGGCTTCACGGGCGATAGGCCTGGCCGCCTGACTTGCTCCACGGCGGTTAAAATGGACACCATCCGTGTCCATAGACCGGGCACAGCGCTGGATATACGAGAAGTCACGATAAAGCACGGCCGAATTCTTAAATTTAGCCGACATTTTACCGTTAACAACCTCGTAATCCGCGCGGTGGTCTCTACCTGGGCCGCCTGTTACTATCGTATAGAATAGACTGTCAGCCTAACGTTGTTGGCTTCGCAGAGCGTCACCAGGTCATCCAGCTGATGCTCTATCCGCCTTCACACCTCAACAATCTCATCACTGGTTGGGCTCTTTAAGATATCGTTTAGCCCGGCGTGCAGCATGACGAGCTGGTCCATCGGGTGTGTATTATACGAGGTGTGTTCAAAAAGTATCGCGACTTGTGTGTTTTTTCAAAAATTATTCATTTATTCATGAATATCTATTTTGTCCCTTCAAAATAATCCCCATGAGATATTATACACTTGTGCCAACGGTTTTTCCAATCTTCGAACACTTCAAAAAACCATTTTTTTTTTATCTTGTTCAGCTCCTCCTTCGATGCCGTCTTTATCTCGTCAAGCGTAGCGTAACGTCGTCCTTTCATGGGCCTCTTCAGTTTAGGGAACAAGAAAAAGTCACAGGGGGCCAGATCTGGGGAATACGGTGGCTGCGGCATCATTAGTGTGTTGTTTTTGGCCAAAAACTCGCGCACAAGCAACGATGTGTGAGTAGGGGCGCTATCGTGGTGCAAAAGCCAATTTTTGTTCTTCCACAAATCCGGGCGTTTCTAGCGGATTGCTTCGCGCAAATTGCGCATAACTTGCAGGTAATATTCCTTATTGACCGTTCTACCCTGTGGCAAGAACTCATGATGCACCACGCCCCTGCAATCGAAGAAAACTGTCAGCAAAACTTTCACATTCGACCGAACTTGGCGCGCTTTTTTCGGTCTTGGTTCGTGCGGCAGCTTCCATTGAGATGATTGAGCTTTGGTTTCCACGTCATAACCATAAACCCACGATTCGTCACCAGTTATGACCCTCTGGAGCAAATTTGGGTCGTCGCGGACAGAGTCCAACATCTCATTAGCAATGTTCATGCGATGCTGTTTTTGGTCGCAATTGAGCAATTTTGGTACGAATTTCGCGGCGACCCGTCTCATGCCCAAATCATTGATAAAAATCGAATGGCACGAGCCAATCGATATGTTTAGGTCCTCAGCAACTTCTCTAACGGTGATTCGACGATTGGCCAATACCATTTTCTCCACTTCATTAATTTTTTCGTCTGTTGTTGAAGTGCTCGGGCGTCCGGCACGCTCTTCGTCGTATCGAAAAAAATTTGATACAGGTTCTTTGATCAATTTTTTTGAATAGGTAAAAATCGAAGACGATCCAAAACACGTGCAAGCAAAGCAGCTGTCAACAGTTAAGTGAACATTCAAAATGGCCGAGCTTGTCGGCATAAGTGAGAGACATGAGTACCAACATAACGCCACAAAAAATCGAAATTCGAATATACGTAACCCGCGAAAATTCAACAGTCGCGATACTTTTTGAACACACCTTGTATATGGCAATATGGCGACGTACGTTTGCGATCACCTTGCATAACGTGGCGCCGCCTTGCCCCGAGATGATGATGATTTAATGATGATGATGATGATGATTTAATGATGAGTTGATGAGGTAGGCAGAGAGGGAGGAAGAATTGGAGGGAACATTTTGGTCATCATCATCATCATCATCATTATATGGTGGTTGGTTTTCCTTTCAGCGGCCTCGTCGCGGAACTGGTCTCGTCGCGGGAGGCGGGCAAGAAGACGTTGTTTTTTCGTCTCCACGACGACGACGACGCCGGAGACGAGTCGAAGACGATGACGTCGAGGACGTCAACAACAATGACAATCAAGACAGCAGGAGCAATGGCGACAAGCGACAATACAAAGACCGTCGATCGGCGCCAACCGCCGATCGACAAAGCGTGGGGGTTGTCGATGGGAAACGGCAGCAACAACAACAACAACAACTTACTGACGAACAGACGGTCGGTCGTAACTCGTTTGAAACGTAGTTTTTGAAGCGAATGAATTAAGGTAGTACGCTAGCACTAATTACGGTTGTTGTTGATGTTGTCGTAGTGGTAGTAGTAGTGGAGTCGAGCCCGGTGGCGTAGTGGATTAAGTCTCCGCCTTGCAACCGGAGGAGACACATAGGTGCGCGGGTTCGAACCCCACCGCTGCACATTTGTATTTATGGGGGTCCGTCTATGAAGCAATGTGAAAAACATTTCCGTGGACGTTAAATCTTGGCTGAGGGTCAGCCCGAAAACTTTACTTTAGTAGTAGTAGTGGAGGTGGTGGTGGTATTGAAGTTGAAGTAGCATTGAAAGAACGATTGCAGCTTCTCGCTTCGTCCTGAGGCGTTTAGGTGAGGAGTTTTTTTTAGAGGCGGGCATTGTGACAACAACAACAACAACAACATCCGCATCGAGTCCCACACCACTCGTTTGGGGCGTGCGCAAAAGCATTTTTTCGTTTCCAAAAAAAATCCCTACAGTCTGAAGCATTGAATCGTAGAAGTAAACGTAGAGGGGACCACAGTTCCGGTGAAACGGATTGATTGTTGTACGAGGAGCAGTTCTGAGACTTTTCGTCGTTACCGTCGTAGTGTTCATTCTCATCTTCATGTCTCGTCTCTCAGCTCTGCCACACTCGAATGAACTCGAAACTGACTAGTTAGATATAGCTATAGATAGTTGACTAACTACGAGTACTTAATCGAAGTAAACATTGAACTGACTGACAACTGATCAAGTGGCTCGTTCGCAAACAAAGCCTGCTGGTGATGAAACCGTCGATGACACCGTTAGGAGCAGCTACCGGTGTGTCGCCGGTTCGATCCCTGCTGTTGTCGATCAAATTCTCTTTGAGCGATGCTCATTGAGAATAGATGACAAACCATACCGCTGCTGAGAGTCAGCGGCCATGCTGCCACACCGGACTGTTGGGGAAAACCTAGATAAGATCTTAACATGTCCGGCCTTTGGTGCATTGAAGATATTATACCTTTGATTAAGTTCAAATGAGCCCGTAGGAAACGAGAAAGGATAGTCTAGATTAATTAAAAACAACCTCCTTAGAAAATGTTGTCATTCCAGAACAAACAGCTGTGGAAACAGCAGCAGCAGCAGCAGGTCCTCTTTGCTGCTGCTGAAGGATGACCAACTACGCTGGAGAAACAGCAGCTGCAAGTGTCAAGCTGGAGAGAGTGGTTGGCCGGCACGCGTCAACCGGTTTCTGTGCTATCTCCTACCGTCTTCCAACTCGTACATGTCTTCACCGACTTGTATTTTAACTCTCGTCGGTGGTCCATACGTCACCTCCCCCTTTGCAGCGACTGGTCTCCGTATTCTGACCTAGTCACCGGGCGCAAACTTGGTTTCCACTGCCGCTCTCCTCCTGTCTGCGTACTCCTTTTGTTTGTTCTGTCTTGTCTCCACTCGCACTCGTTCATCTTCATCATTCTGATTGTTGTTTCCTCGCCGGAGACCCGCGTCCAGTTTCGTCCTCATAGACCGTCCATGTAATAATTCAGCGGGCGATTTGCCTGTCGTTGCCTGTGCGGTTGCATTGTATGCGCCGATCACCTCGATCAGGCGTCTCCGCCGGTTGCCGTTCATTTGGGCGGCCGACCAGATGAAGCCGCCCAGTGTCCTATTGAATCTTTCCACCAACCCATTTGCTTGAGGGTGGTACACGGGTGTACGTATGTGTCGAATTCCGAATTCGGTCATGAATTCTTCGAACTCATAGCTCTGGAACTGGGGTCCGTTGTCCGTTACTATGCTGGTCGGAATGCCTTCACGGTATATGAGCCGGTGTAGCATGCCAATGATCCGACGAGCTGTTGTTTCTGCCATGAACTGTACCTCCGCCCACTTCGAGTAGTAATCCATGACAACCACCGCGTATCGCGCTTCCGGTCCCAATGAGCTGTCCGGGCCTCGGATGTCGACTGCTAGCCTCGTCCACTGCTGAGCTGGCCAGGGCGTCGTCCTCACGGGTGCTGTAATAGCCACCGCTGTCTTGTCATGTAATGCGCACAACCGGCACTCTCGCACCGCTTCCTCTACCATTTTGTCCATTCCCGGCCACCAGAACGTGTTTCGCAGTCGATGTTTCGTCTTCACCATCCCCTGATGCGCATCCTCGTGGGCCATCTGGAACGCTCTCTTTCGAAGTTGCTGCGGCAGAACTACTTTATCTCCTCTCATTAGTACGCCTTGCGTTTCGGATAGTTCATGAACAACGGAGGCCCAGCGCCCGGCTTGCGCCAGTCGACGCCGTTTTAACCTAAGCCATCTTCTCACGCTCTGAATGTCCGGGTCAGCTAAAAAACAACTTAGAACCTCCTCTCACTGTATTGGCCTTAACTTTTCTTCTAGTGTTGCTACTATCATTTCCTGCCCATCACACGCTTCAAAAATGTCTTCTGTCGGCAGTCGAGAGAGCATGTCGGGTACATTATTTGTTATACCGCTTCTAAATGTTACCTCAAATGAGTAGTTTCTCAGCCTTTCTACCCACCGACCTATCCTCATTGGCGCTCGTCCCTCCCCCTTGTAGCCAAGTAGTGCTATCAGCGCCTGATGGTCTGTCCGTAACGTAAACCTTCTTCCCCACAGGAACGTATGCCACCGTTCGATCGCAAACACGCTCGCCAATGCCTTGCTCTCTCCCGTGGAATATCTTTGCTGTGTAGGTGTTAGTCAGCACGATGCATACGCTATTGGCCGCTCTTCCCCGTCCTGCTCTTGCAGTAGCACTGCTCCTAATCCGTGCGCTGACGCGTTCGTCGCCACTATCGTGGGTGCAGTTGGAACAAAAATGGCTAAAGGTGCCGCCGCTACTATACTTGGTTTCAGTTTCTCGAATGCCTGTTGTTGCTCTGGCCCCCATTTGAATACCACGTTCTTTTTTTAACAATCTGCGTATTGGCTCGGATATATCCGAAAATGTCGGCACGCACCGCATATAAAAACTTGTCACCCTTAAGACCGACTTAACCTGCGTTACGTTAGTTGGAACCGCTAACTCTTTAATGGCTTTCAGGTTATCTACACTAGGTCGTACCCCGTGTTCGTTAATGGTAAGCCCGACAAAGTTAATCTCCTTAATTCCCAAAACACACTTTTCATTCAGCGTCATTTCTGGTTCTTGAATTCGTTGTAGCACCATGCGTAACCTTACATTATGCTCCTCTTGGGACGTTCCAAATACTAAAATATCATCTAAATATATGACCACTCCCTTTAGTCCTTGTAGCAGGTTTTTCATTAATCGTTGGAAAGCCGCAGGTGCCGACGCCAACCCGAAGCAAACCCTTTTATATCACATCAATCCCCACGGGGTTACAAACGTAGTGAGGTCTCGTGACCTTTCATCCAGTTCAACCTGGTGATATGCCCAGAGCGCGTCTAGCTTTGAAAACCACCTGGCCCCGTGTAGCTCTACCAACAGGTCGTCCAGATGCGGTAGAGGGAAAACATCAGGCACTATCGCTTGATTTACCTGTCTTAGATCCACGCACAATCTAACTCTACCGTCCCGTTTCGCTGCTACTACCATGCCCGATACCCACTCGGAAGCCTGAACTGGCTCAATAACATCGTTCTCCAATTGTTTATCTAATTCGGCTTTCACCGCCGTCACTCGAGTGAGCGGTAACCTCCTCAACTTGTGCTGCACCGGCCTAACATTCTCCTTAAGTCGCACTCTACGCAGCACGACTTTAACCAGACCTAGCGTCCCCGAAAACATTTCCCGAAGCTCGTTCTCTATTTGAATCGTTTTAACTTCTGCCACCGAGCACGATCGCGCCGCACAATCGACTATCATACCTAGTTTAGCTAGCGTATCGCGTCCTAGCACCGACCTACCATTAGCTACGACGAATAAATCGCATTCAATTTCCCGACTGCCCAGTTTGAGGTGGCATCTAGCCATTCCCAGCGTTGGTATCCTTTCCTGATTGTATGTATGCGCGTAGTATTGCGTCGTGGGCCTAACTCGCTCTCTCTGGTCTGCCAAGTGCTCCCTATTAATAATAGATACGGCTGCTCCCGTGTCTATAAAAAAGTTACAAAATTACCGTCTACTGCAACACTACTAGCAAACTCTGGACAATAAAGAGACAGTGAGTACACAGCTGTCGGTTTACTCCATACCTCAATTCCGGCCTCCTCTAAGCGTTCGCCGTTGGTCCGACGATCCCAGCGTGGCTGCTCCTCCACGCCGATCACCTGTACATTCTGCCTCGCCTGACCTGGCGCGTTCCTACACTTCCGTCTGAAGTGGCCAAACTTTCCACACTTTCGGCACCTGACTCGTCTTGCCGGGCGCATTTCCGCCCCGTATTCGTGACTGTCCCAGCCGCACGCATGGCATCCACCGGCTCCGTACTCTTGCCTTGCCGCCGGCCTTGGTCTGCTTCGTTCCGCAGGCCTTCCCGCTTCCCGCACCGCGTTCACTTGCTCGTGTGATCCTGTAATTCTTTTGGCTTCTATGATGCACCTTTCCATATGCAGCGCAACCGTCAGGGCCTGTTCGACTGCCAGGTCCTCTTCCAGGAGGAGCTTTTCTCTCACCTGTGGCATCGTCGCTTCCAGAATGAGTTGGCTCCTCAACGCCCGGCCCCGATCGTCGAACTCGCACCCCACCAGTAGTCGTCGCAGTGCCGCGATGTACTTCACCAACCGCTCTCCGCTGCGTTGTCGTCGTCGGAAGAATTCGTCGCGGGAGACGGCCACTCCCTTATTCTCCTTGAACATTTCAGTTATCTTCGCCACCATCCTGGCGTACTCGGTTAGTGGGACCTCGCCATCCTTTTCCGGCTCCGTTGCCTGATCCGCCATAGCACGATATTGTGTTTGGCCCTCGAGCCCGAGGCAGAGTAGTAAGATTGCACAGTTCTTCGCGTCGGTCAACTTTGCTACGCCGACCGAGGTGGCTTCTAGATAAACCTCAAATGCTTGATGCCACTCCGTCCACGGTGTTGTTGGTTGGCCCATGGCTGGCAGGAACGTAGCTGGGGGTGGCGGGCCTGTGGCCATTGTTGCGGTGGCTTTTTCCTTCCAGCCGAGTTGAGCGCTTCGGACGCTGCTACATAAACGTTAGCTGGCTGACGTTGGCCACGTCACGATGCATTCGTTATTTTCGTTACTATTCGTGGTTTTGATTTCGGTCATATCCTCTTTTGCCCTCCCCCACCCCCGGTCTCTCGCGCTATTTCTTTTCTTTGTCCGCTTCGTTTTCTTCCCGGCTCTTCTTCTTCTTCTTGTCCTGCCCTGCTTTGCCGTTGCTGCTGTTGCTTTTCTCTTTTTACTTCGGTTTTGCCCTGCACCAGCATCATTTCATCTTTCCACTTTTGCCCCTCTCTCTCTTTCTGGCGGTGGTCAACCGCTTGGCCGTCGTGAATGTTGTTGTTGTTGTTTTGTATTTAGTTTATTTATTTATCTATTTAAATTTGGGTATGTAAATACGAACATGATATATATCATGTTGTTGTTGTTTGTTGTTGTCGTGGGGCTCCAATCATCGCTATGGTTACTGGTGTCACGGATTACACCACCATCACCACCACGACGACTACCGCTGCCGCCACCACCACCACCACCGCCTGTGCTGAAGGCGGGTACTGACTGCTTGCTATTCGTCAAAGTGATTTATTAATAATTTTTAGCTCTCCGACCTTGCTTGTTAAACACCGTTCATTAACTCTTACGTCCACGAATTGTAGTTTGTCTGTGGAGAATCCTCCTGTCAACTGGGAACAGTCGAACATAGTAGTCGCCAGAAAAAGGCGGTGCAGGAAGTGCGTAGCAGTGCAAATGTTTCCATTTTTTCTTGATATCCGCTGGTGATCATTCTAGCTGGAAAATGATTGTCGTTTTATCTGTTGCGCTAGGTTTAAAAAAAAAAATATATATATATATATATATATATATATAAATATATATATACAGGGTCATGCAGGGAGTTTTGTACTTCTTTCGAGGTTTGATAGAACTCAGCAAGAAAATAATTTTTCCCTATAGAGGGAGGACGCGGAAACGTCTTGTTTAGGAGAGAGAGTAAAGTTTATAAAAGTAGTTATTCAGCTTTTTTTCTCCTACATAGTTGTGCGAAATCTACCTTTGCGGGAGAACCAGTCAACGCATGAAGGAACCGATTACACCGGCGCACAACGGAAGATACTTCACTAGCTTGCGTAGCAAAAAGCGAATACTCAGATTAAGGAAAGTCATGAAAAGTCGATATTTTACGTTAACGCGTTTTCATGAAAAATCGTAAAATGTTTCCATTGCGACCAAAAATGTACGTCCAAAAGACCACTCTCGCGCAATAGCAAATATAATGCCCATCATTTTCGTACCAAGGTGATGGTGCTGCGTTACGTAGTTGTCAAGTAACTAAGCGTTTCCGACAGTCATAGTTGTTATGTTTTACTTGCAAGTTTTTACGTTCAGAACCGTAAAAATTTGCCAAGACGTTTCCGCCCCCTCCTTCCACTAGGAAAAATTATTCTCTTGCTGAGTTCTACCAAACCTCAAAATATGTACCCAACTTTCTCATACGCCCTATGGAAATATGCATGCCTTCGCTTTCGATATGGCTATCGAAAAAGCTTAGTGACTTGACAACTACGTAACGCAGCATCATCACTTTGGTACGAAAGTGGTGGGCATTAAATTTGGTATTGCGTGAGAGTGGTCTTTTGGACATACATTTTTGGTCGTAACGGAAAAATTTTACGATTTTTCACGAAAAAGCGTTAATGTAAGACATAACAACATATCGACTTTTTATGACTTTCCTCAACCTGTGTCTTCGCTTTTTGCTACGCAAGCCAGTAAAGTGTAATCGGTTCCTTCATGCGTTAACTGGTTCTCCCGCAAACGTAGATTTCGCACAACTATGTAGGAGAAAAAAAGGCAGAATAACGACTTAATTAATAAATTTCATCCTCACTCCTAAACAAGACGTTTCCGCGTCCTCCCTCCATAGGGTAAAATTATTTTCTTGCCGAGTTCTATCAAAGCTCGAAAAAAGTACAAAACTCCCTGAATGACCCTGTATATGTATGTATGTATGTATGTATATATATATATATATATATATATATATATATATATATATAATATACTATATATATATATATATATATATATATATATATATATATATATACATATATGTATATATATATATATATATATATATATACACACTATATATAATATATATATATATATACACACATATATATATATATATATATATATATATATATATATATATATATAAAAGACGGACATTTTCCAGACGAATCTATCGCGACGGATATCAGGAGAAAGCGGAGACGTTCTGCTGCGTAACAAGCTTCTTGCAGAGAAGGACCTTTCCTGGCCTCTGTGGACTGACTGTCTGTTCTTTGTGGGCGATTGTCCACAGACTACATCGGTATGAACATCGGTCACGGACTCATCAGGTAGCGACATAATAGCGCTATCTATGCCTAATAATAAGCAAGTGTGTGCAGAGCATGCATGTGTGCAGACAGAACATGCATACGTGTGTGTGTGTATATGTCAAACACGTGCACCTGTGTTCGGCCAGCCATTGACCGACGGCAACGATCGCGATGCTCGCCGCACGTCTTTTTGTGCTCTGGTCGGTGACGAGGCGGCCGTTGCCGCCATTGTCGTCTTCGTTGTAGTTACTGCTGCTGCTGCCGCTTCTATGGTTTCTGCCAAGTCGACAGCTGTTGCTGCTGCTGCTGCTGTTGATACGAAAGTGTGCTTTGCTCCCATAGCACGGTGTTAATTGTTATGAATACTAAAAACAAGAAAAAAGACGACGACGACGACCAGTTTTTCTGACAAGCACTTGTTTTGTCTTAAAAGAATTTCCAATTTTGTTTCCCAAACTGACACGCGTGTCAGTCAGTTTTCTCCAAGTTTTCGCAGATCGCGGTTAGTTACTTTGTTTCATTTTGTTTTTTCATCACACGTTTGTGGTCGTCGAGCCTACGTTTGTTCATCCTAAGCCGTTCGCGGCCGTCTAGAACGTGGTGCTCTTTCGGTGCTACTAATCTTATCCTGTTTCGAAATGAGGCAACTAACTTACTTGGCACTTGGCAATGTGTGCTAATGCAATGGCACCGTAAACCGCATGTAATTTGGCTTTCATTTACGTGCAGTTAAGCCTTCGAAGAGGAGAGAGTGTTTAATCACAACACGATACTCGTTTTGCTGCTCCATTGTCAGTTGAGGTTTGCCATGCTACGCTTGCGCGGCCTGAACCAAACACAATGTAAGACCAATCCACATTGACATGTATTTGTATTTTGTATAAGGGACGGTCCTATCCGATGTTATAGTCGTCTGAGATTTTTTTGAAATTGCAGTCAGGCATTTGTAGAAACGTTTTAATCCACCGAGTATATATATATATATATATATATATATAATGGATCACTAATAAACTAGACTATTAATCGACTCACCCCGTAGGCTCGTATACCTCGCTAACCACATCCCGTCTTGGTTCTTCATTACTCAGCGCTCAGCCAACAATCTAACCAATCAAACCACCTGCCGATTGCCAAGGAACGCGTAACGCTCATCTCACGAAGTCAACATTGTGTGGGCTATTCGTAACAGCGCTGCTGGTTGGTAGTAGTAGCAGCAGCAGCAACAGCGATCAATCGTCAAGGTGATAACCACACAGGTTAGCTTTGCACCCTGACTAAACCTCTCCGCCGTAACGCCGGAGGCCGCCCCATCAGTATGAGCGGCAGACTTGTGTACCGTGCTAGAAATCCTGTTGTCGTCCATCAAGAGCCAGCAAGACATTCGCCCCTCGTCGTGGGTCCGCTGTGAGTCAGGGCGGGCGGCCATTGTCCATTTTCGCCCACTGCGTTATCGACGCGAAGCGTCACGCCAACTCCACGGACTCGGGCACGAATCGAACACTGGTGCGCTGAAAACAAGAAACTACAAGAAGAGAGTCGTAGACCGAGATCGATCAGAAAGGGCCTGGCGCTGATCAAATGAGGAAAGCCTTCTCTGGCTACAGGGCTAGCGACAGCCGCAACACCAGCCAGAAAGGAAAGGACAAAACATAGGAGACAGCTACAAGCCCAGCCGCACTCTATCTAGCCAGCTGATCCCATCTGGCGAGATCGTCGCCGAAACGTAGGCAATGGGTACCGATGTCAGCTGGACGGATCGTGCAGCATACGACGTACGAGGGCGTGGAGAGAGAATGCGAGGGGACGGACCTGTTGTTGTTGTTGCTGCTGCTGCTGCTGCTGCCGAGGTCAGTATGTCGTCGGTACGGTGTATGTGTGTCAGTCGCGTGTCCAGTAGAGGTCACTGACGACGACGACGAAGAAGGAAGCGGAAAACGGGAAAGGGCAGGAGCGGGTGAGTCGTTCCGAGCGAAAGAAGGAAGAAACTCCTCATTTCACACACATACACAAATGCCAGGAGCCAGGCGTCGGGGTGACAGAAGACACAGTCCAGACAGACACGGCGGGCGGAGGGGGAGGGGCCTTCAAGGCCACGTGCTCCAAGCACGTACCTCGTCGTCGCCTTGGGGGCGTAAAATTGCAGGTCTGCAAGGCAGGACTGCCATAACATGGCATCGTGCAGCAACAGCCGACGCCCGTTTGGCCCATAGCGGATGATGATGCAGGTAATAAAGCCTTTTTAAAATTAAAAATCAGGAAACGAAAAGCGGGCTGGAGTTGGCTACCGTCTTCATGAGACACACAAATGTAGCGACATCAATTTGCTACCTTTTTTTAGCTTAAATTTCGGTACCTTGAAGTTTGATATTTCGATATCTTAAAGCTTGGATTTTCGATAGATTGATCATTGAAATTAAACGTTAGCGAAAGAATTTTGCGCGATTGCACGAGCACAGTGGACTACTACCTCTGTACCCCCCGGGGTAGCGAGTCCAAGCTGGTGTCGGCCAAGAGTTGCTGAAACAGCTTCCCTATTATCGTAGCCGCCGATTTTGGCCGCCAGTCTGCGAGCGACTAAGGAACAAGCGATTGGACGTAATGAGCCATCTTTTTTTTAATGCAAATATCCTTGCCCCAAAGATGAGCGGTAAAAGGCAAGACGGGGGCCAGCCCCATCTGAGTACATCTACCACTTTAGCAATGGCGTCCGCCAGTCGACCGGCCGTGCTGCCCAGCGCACCAGACAACAAGTCCTGCAACAGACGGGGTCGTATGATGTGTAACCCGGCAGCTGAACTTCTGCTAAATGTCTTCATCGCACTCAGTATCTCTTCACGCGAGGTTGAAGAAGGCAGTGTGACTGCCGGTGGTGTGGGCATGGAGATTTCCGTAAGCGCATCTGGATGTTTGGAGCGGAGAGCTTCTGTATTTTCGTTGGCTGGCGCTAGCATATCCTGGAAGCTTACTAATCTGGCAGCACCGGAGATATCGCCTTCTGATAGTTTGACTTCTCTGGGAAGGCCATGCTCGAGGTGGGCCATCATTTTGCGTCCTCATCCCTCGTGTGTTAGATCTCTGAGCCTTAATCCCGATGAAAAGTCGCGTAGGTACTTCCTGACCAGAACAAACAGGGATTGAGCATCCTTTCTGGCTCGAGGGAGTCGCAACACGACCGAAGTGAAGGAGAACAAGGAGTACCAGGCAGAGAGGTCGTTGTCCTTGGCGACATTTAGGAAGACCTTAGTGAGCTCCTCCGCAACGGTGGACCGCACAGATGTAGGTAAAATGCGTAACAGTTTGGCGTGTGTTAACATCAAAGTCTTCTGCCAGAGCCTGGTGGGGTGAGGACGGCCTGTTGACGGCATCGGCGTGTCTGACCGATATATGTCTGGCAAGACCCCTCCACGTGAAGACACCTCTACACACAGGACATGTAGCCCTGTTGGGGTCACCGATAAAAAAGCATGACAGGCATCACTTCCGTTCGGGATCTTGTTACCTGGCATTCTGATGTAAAAGCTTTAAGCTTCTCTGCAAGTGGAAGGAGGGCCAAGAGAGGTTTTAGGGCCTCTGCAATCGTCGCCGCCAAATCAGGACTGATGCCCCCTAACATACGAGCGACGTCCGTTAAGGCGCCTCTAACGTCTCTGCGCGGCGTCTTGAAATGGATCTTTCTCTTCGTGATAAATTTAGAAACGCGCCGCGGCCGAACCTGGCGACTCCTGTATGCCTCGCCTCGCTTTTGTTTGGGTTTTGGTAACGGCCGCGGATTAGGAAGAAGCAGCTGAGGCAAGGTGCTTTCTTGCGTGGTAGATATGCCCCTGAGAACTGCTGCGTAAAAAGCTTCGCTGCTGTTAGAACAGCTAGTTTATGCGTTTTCTGCGACTGTGGCTGTGACACCAGGTCCCTCCATGATCGATGCACTCGAGTGCGTTGTCTTAATTTACTGAAGAACTCTCGCCTTCAGGACGATCCTGTTACGCTCATGAAGATAAACCACAAGCGGACAAGAAGGCGATCCGGCAGCGTGAGGGCCACCACAGTTTACACATTTCGACTGTTTGGTGCAACTGGACGCCAAATGATCAGATCCTCCACATTTTTTGCAAGCCTTGCGAAGCGTACACCTGTTCGCTAGATGCCTCACTCGTTGACAATTGTAGAATAATTTAGGTTGATCAGGCTCTAGTACGACTGAGTGGGTTTTATACCCCAGGAAGACAGATGCAGGCGGTTGGCGGTCAAACGTCAAGATCACTTTGCTGAGTGGGGTTTTACCAGCGTGTCCTGTGCGGCATAACCGCAATCTGCTAGCTCTTCGCGCATCTCGTCGTCTGCAAATGCGACATCGACGCCTTGAATGAGGTTAGAGCCGGGCAGGTCACCGTGACGGGTATCGACCCTACTGTAGAAAGTTGCGTAAGCTTTCTGGCCGCATCCTCTGAGTTTACCCGTACGGATATAGCGGCTTTACTGCTTGATATCTTGCAGTCAGGGCAGTTGGAATGAATAGCCTTACATAACCGCAGCAATGTACCATCAGCGAACTCATTTAAAGCAGGATCTTCGTGGTCATCCGGAGAAAAGCGAACGAAGATCCTGCTTTAAATAAGGCGTTGAATATACCGCTAGACGCATCCTCTCTCAGTTTGTCTAACTGACGTTGCTCGCGGGATATAGTCTTCTGCTCACGCTTTGACACCACCAACGTAAATGGTTCGTCAGGTTCATCGCAGCCTGTAACCTTTTTTTCGCTTACACCCTGGCGCTGAACCTTCTTTTACAATCTCAGGCGTTTCGGCACCTTTACTGGGGTCGACTTGTGATACTTTAGAGCATGCGACACAAGCCCTGCTGCCGACTGGCTTCGAGACACCGGCTTGGGCCGCGATTGGTGTCTCTTTGGCAATTATGCCCCTGAGCGGAATATATTTAAGTTGTCAGGCGGCTTACTGCCGCTGGATTCCCCTGGCATTGTCCTAGGCTTTTAAATGCCTTAAGACAAAAAATAAACGCCAAAAATTAAATTAAAAAAAATGTCGCTCTTGGGAATTGAACCGAGACTTCACGGCTGGCAGCCGCCGCCGCAGTTTCCCTTCCTTGTATGTCCTTTGCGTCATATTCTTTACCATTATGCCAAACGGCCTCATTACCGGAAAAATCTTTACGTATTCCCTGGTTAGCCTGTTTGCATTTTTTGCTGCTCTACACCGCTCGTTGAACCAGGGCCTTCCTTTTTGTTCTTGACGCGGAACTATCTACCAGTTCGTTCAGAGTTTCCCTTGTCCAACCTGGTATTGAAATCCCCTGCTAGAATCCTAGATGCTTTTCTTGGCACAGCCTCTACCCCGAGCATAATACGTTCTGTCATGGCCTCAGTAGACTTTACACCTGCCGGTTTTGCATAAGCTACCACAATCTCAACCCCTTGACGCTATTGCTGCTAAATTTTCCGCTATTATTCCTATTTTCATTTCTCCAATTTTTGCTCTCGTAAATACTGAAACACCTCCACTTGGCCTACCCCGTCACTCGCCTTTATGTGCCAGTGCGTGATATCCGTAGAATATCCGCCTCCCAAAGTAAACGGTTTTACAGCCCAAGTTTCCGTCAAAATTAGAATATGCACTCCTCGGAGTGTTTTCGCGCCTAACAGTTCTAGTACGCCATGCCCTTCGCAGTTCCATAGCACTACCTTAATAACTTGCGTAAGCTGTTGTTCCTTGAGTTTGGTCTTTCCCGAGCGTCACTGGGTCTTTGATCCACGGGTCGTAATGCTGTTGTTGTCAACGCAGTCATTTTGATTTACGGGGGGTGCCGCAGTTTCTTGGGCATTATTACAGAAAGCTAGCTGGATCGACTCAGTCAGCGAGGTAGCGTTAATTATGCTCTTTTCTGGCTGTGCTATTGCCCCGCTTACTGCGCGTATAGCAACTGGAAGTACGGATTCCAAAACTTTTGAGATAACGCTCGTTATAGTTTCTTGTATGATTGGAGATAGTCTGCGGAGCACTTATTCTACAATACTGTCCGTTGATGGTTATGTCGATATGTCTGGTTGTTGTGACGGAGCTGCCGGCTTTAATGCGATACGGTCAGCTTCCTCTATGCGTGTCGTGGGAATACGACTTTTTTTTAACGCTTTGACAAATACATTTTTAGACGCTCGTAATGGGCTAAGTTGCCTGTGGCACGATAGCGTCTAAATGCATCTATCGTCATCGCGTTCTCGTAGTGGAATTATATAGGCCTTCTCCAGCATAGGTATGTAGCAGCAAGGCAATGACAACCACGTCCAACAAATTCTACCAGCACGGCCAGGGCTCGAACTAGCGATGTTTTGCTAACCGTGGTTGCCATGGCAACGCCCCGTTTCGAACGGTGCGTTAGCCGCCTAAGCCACCGCCGCTACTTCCACCGTCGACTTCTTTTATCCCATTTTTACAACCGAAGACCAGCTTCGCTTCGTAAAGTTGTCGGATGCTTGCACGTTAGATACTGGTATGCAGATTGGGACTGGCGAGGCGTCGTGCTGCTTCTGTGCCATGCTTCGCGAGGCTCTCTTTAGTTGTTCCATGCCTAGCAGTCTTTTCGGACATCTGGGATTTGGGGCCTTACAATTGGCTGCGAAATGGTCCAAACTATAACACTTGTAGCACTGCGAGGGTTCATGATATAGTATGACCCCATGTCGTTTAAGCCGCAGACGCACCTCAGCCGAAAAGCTGTTGCTAGAGAATGTCAAAATAACATGCTTTGTTGCCGACACAACGTTGGTTCTTGGGTTTTTCGATTCACCCGAGTCGTTTCTGTGACTCTAGAGGACTGCAGTGCCGATAGAATCGCCGATTCCGAGATAGAAGTATGAACACCGGTGATCTTGCACTTCACCGGGGATCGTGTTCCGCTTATCCTCGATGAGGCTTTGACTTCCGCTAACTCTGAGAGCGAGAGTAGGGTCTCGCTCTGTCGTCTTCCTTCTCTACCACTATGACAAGTTCAACGTTCTTTGTGAAGCGAGGCTCCTCCATCTTTCTCCCGATGACCTTCGCGATCTTGTCACAAATCTCGTTAAAGTGGAGCTCAAGAGCATTGTCAGCAGCGGAGAAGATTACGGCTTCCTGTCTGCCAAACGTGACTTTTGGCGGCACGACCATCTTTGAAGGACGGGTACGCCGTCTATATGTCGGGTCACCGTGGTAAACTCCAAATTGTTCTGAGGTTTCTCACTGTTACAAGCTTCCTCGGTTGCTTCGGCGGCACCCACCACGATAAGGTGAGATTCAGCCTGCGATACACGCATCCCTTTGGTACGAGTATCTTCTGCCGGGTTTGTTGCAGTCCGCTCCCCGCCGCTTGTTTTTGGACGGCAAGCCGGGCCGCCCTCACCACTGGCTGCTCCACCAATGCATTCATTCGTTGGCGCCGCAGAATCTACGTGCAGCGATGCACGTTCTTCCAGCGGCTTCTCCTCTTGCCGTTTCGTCGGCGTTCGCTGCATGACCGGCTGCTGCGCCGCGCTTGCTTACACACAGGATTTGTATACAGGCGAACACAGGCCGAGTTGTATAAGAATAATAATAATAATAATATTGATGCTGCTGACCGTACCGGGGGTGGTGGTGGCGGTGGCGGCATCAATAATGAAGTAAGTGATGGTGTCTTTGGTGAAAATGGTGATGATGGCTGTGGCGGTGATGGTGATGACGACGATTAGTGGTAGCTATCTGGGATAAGTGACGACGACGATAATGATGCATTAATGATGATTGCGCTGAAGGTAGTACCTGATGATGAAGTGTAGAAATACTGGGTGTTGATAGTGATGATGGCTGTGGTGGTGGTAGTGATGACGGCTATGAGTGGTAGCTAACAGGGATGAATGATGATGCACTATTGATGCTAACGCTGAAAGTAGTACCTGATGATGAAGTGTAGTAACACTGGGTTTGATAGTGATGATGGTTGTGGTGAACTGAGGCGAATGATGATGAACGTGCACTAATGATAATGATGAAGCTGCAGGTGGCCGCTGATGAAGAATACACACTGATGATGATGATTGAAAGTTCGGTTATGGATATTGGAACGCAGGTTTCCAGGCAGCAAGAGATCTGAATATTCTCTAGACGATATTTTAACTGCACGCTATCCGTCACGGTATAAATTCACTTTCGGAACGCTGATTAATCCTCGAATAGACAACAATGTTATGGACTATTACGGAAACACGTCCACAGGGCAGCTTGAACAGCTGACATCATTTATATATATATATATATATATTTATATATATATATAAATATATATACATATATATATATATATATATATATATATATATATATATATATATATATATATATATATAAATATATATATATACATATATATATATATATATTTTTTTTTATAGAGGAGGGTTAAATACTTTTACGTACTATTGCTACGAGTAGAAAATGAGAAGATCCCACTTTCCATTCGAGCAGTGTGGGACTCGACCCCAGCGGATGGGTGTTAGCCTGCTGAGACCCATACCCACTATATATATATATATATATATATATACAAGGTTTGACAGGGGGAGAGTAATAAAACTTAAAAAAAAAACAAATATATTGAACCAATTGTTACAATTCTTTAAAAACTTTCAAAATAGGCTCCTTCTGCGTCGATGCAGCGCTGCCAGCGCGATTTCCAAGCATCGAAGGCGTCACGGTAGGCATTCTCCGGAATAGCCTTGAGAGCCGCGGTGCATGCTGCCTGGATCCCCTCTGTCGTCTCAAAATGCTTGCCTTTTATCGTCCTTTTCAGGCAAGGAAACAAACAAAAGTCCGGGGGGGCCACATCTGGACTGTAGGACGGCTGTGGAAGCGTTGGGATGCCGGCCTCGGTCAGGTAGTTGTTCACAAGAAAGGCGGTATGAGCCGGGGCGTTGTCGTGATGCAACTTCCAGTCGGCTGCGATGTCGTGTCGGACCCGATTGGCCCTTCGTTTGAGTCTCTTTAGCATTTCCACTTGGCGTTGACGAAATAATAATATTAATAATAATAATAATAATAATAATAATAATAATATATTTGGTGTCAACTATTGTCCCCCAGTGAACGTGACGACAAACTACATCAGCCCTAGTCCCAGACCTGGTGCCGACCAAGCCTTGCAGTGACGTTACCGCGTTGCAGCACCAATGAGAGCTTTTGCCGAAATATGAATCAGCACGTGGGCTCCCGTGGCTAATCTAAGAGACTTGCATACTTCAGTAATTATACCCTAAGGTCTTAAAGGCAAAAGGTCGAAAAGCCATTGCATACTTCCAACACTTATTTCTCTCCGCCTGCAAAACATCATAACCAGCATGGGCAGCGCCGTGACTGACCATTGAAGATGCTAAAGAGTCAGTCATAATAGCGTCTCAGGTCAATGGTCTCCCAGCCTCGAAGACTGTTAAGGTCATTCCGTTAGGTCGACGGGAGTCGTCTGAATACAAACCTGCAGGTTTGAGAACACAAAAGTAGCCAGAAGACCTTAGAGCACGGGCTAGACTGGCATCCAGAGCAGCGTGTCTCGTCCTACGGCCTAAGCAGTAGATGCGGGATAAGCTACGGTGACCTAGTGGTGAGACCTTCTCGCCACAGCTGCACCAATGTCTCTCGACTAGTGGGCAGATCAACGCAGACATTGGCGTTCTTTGCTAGGTACTATATATTAATGCGACCACCGCGGGACCTGTAACCGAGACAGCGTCTGGGATACCTACGCCTCTTCTTGCAACAAGCAGAAGGGCTTGCCTGTAATATGCAGTTGAACTGAGACGTACGTAAGTTATAGTTACGACCATCCCATCTTCGTCGCCACTGTTAAGTACGTCAACTGTACACACTGATCCAATGACTTAGTCGTTTGAACTGAGCCTAGCCGAGTACGAAGGAATGAAAACACAATCACCTGCGGTCACATGTAGAGTGTCACTACAAAATGTGTAGTTTCTTTTCTGCACTATTTGTCAGCTGTATTTACTGCCTTACAGATTATTCTCGAATGCGGTAGATTCGTCTCTGTACAAGTAGACATCTCTATCGAATCCCCGGGACGTATCTCGTACCTACTTGTATCTACCCTCTCCATTGCACGTTCGCCAGCACGTGGCGCCTAGGGTCCACAGTCGTGTGTAAACCTGAACTTGGCCGACCACAACAGTCCCCCACGCTAACTATTAAATATGTAATAAAGCATATATGTAGTAATGCTTAGAGCTACGTACAACGACGGTTTTGTCTGGCCATCTCTCGATAATCAATCATTGTTCTCGTTCGCAAAACTGTAAGCTCTTGTAGGGGTGTTGACGTAATCGGATCCGCTGGTGTAGCTGGCTCGGTAGATAATTCCTGCTCCATTTTTGTCGGTGATGAATTTGACGTAACGGTAGAGAAGGGTCTGGTTACGGCAACCTCTGAATGTTTTGGCTGCTCGTCGCCACGGTCGCCCGTACCACCCAAGTGCTTGTGCAGTTTATAGCTCGTTTTTCTTACCCCACGTCCGTCTCTCGGACTCGACTGAAGTGTCTCTTTTTCGGTAGTCTCGACCTGCCGCAGACTACCCCGCACTGAATCGAGAAACCATCTCCGCCGGCTTTGCTAGTACCTGTCGCTTCGCATTTAGATGAAACATGCGCATCTGTCGGCCGATAAATATATATATATATATATATATATATATATATATATATGGGCTATCTTCTGTAGCTTTCGAATGCTGATGTCAGAGACGGTAATAAAACACATTGAACTTATGGGTTATATTTTCAATCCAACTTTCGCGAGACATTTCTTCTTCATTGCCTGTAGCTCTTTCTCACCGTTCTTGGCGAGAGCGTAAGGTATTTTCCTAGGCCTGTGCATTGGTTTCGGCTGGTCCTTGGACTGGACTGTAAGTGTGAATTGACGGTAGTGTGCCAATGCCTGGCCGCGTGAGCTTGGGTTATGCCGAAAGTTTGTCACTAACTTCGCTTTTAGTCGATGAACTTTGAGCTGCCCCTATCTCAGTGCCTTCATCCAATCGCAACCAAATAACATCGGAAATTGGGGCACGTTGACTAGGTATAGCCGCAATACTTTTGTAATATTGTGGTACTTAACGTGAACTTCCACGAAAGAGTGTGGTTTCACCTCGTTGCCATTCGCCACTTTTAACGAGTGCCTGGCTCATGGTGTACGAATTTCGGCAAAACTGCCGAGAAACGAAAGAGTGGCATTACAGTGACTCCACAGGCGCTGTCCACTTCTATTGTAGCATCAGCACCCTCGATCTCGACTGTCACGAGTAACGGGTTGACGTCGGGTCTCACTATTTGAATTGTATGTACTGGCTTTGGTTAGACTACCACTGGGTTGTCTTTGCTGACAGACGGCCTTTAGATGCCCGGTCTTTCCGCATGAATTGCACGTCGACTTAATATGCGGCTACTTGTCAGCTTTGTGATCAGGCTTCCCACAGCGATAGCAGTGACCTAGCACCAGGCCGTGGATAGCGCGAGCCGGAGCTGTACTGTGCTTCCTGCTGAACTACCCGTCGGTTGCTTCTTCCAAGGTACACATACTCTGCTTCCTTGACTGCATCATCCAGCGTCCTGAAAGTGTCTGCCTTGTGCAAAACCTGATTCTTTACGTGGTCGTCCTTGACATTGTTGATGAACTGTACTAGCAGTACTGTCGTTAGGAATTCCGTTGGCCATTCGCATGCTTCCGCGTTTCTTCGTAACCTGCGCGCGAAGTCTTGAATTCGTTCACCTTTTTCTTGCTGTAGAGCTTGGCATTCGACTGTTTTCACCCACTTTGATGTACCTCTAGTATAGATTACGTCCAGGACAGCCAGTCGTTTTTTATAGGTTTTATTTGATGGCTCATCTGGTATTATCTGGTCCCGTAGCTTCTGGTACACTATGGATGAAAGGTGATTGAGCAGCCCTAAAGCACGTTTGCTCTCGGGGTACTCGTTAAGCTCGATAAATTCACGAAAGCAACAGCGATATGTAGACCACGGCATCTTTCTTCCATGAATCTCTCAAAGTGCGGCAATGCTAAACCGTTTTCCATAATGCTTCCGTCTCTTTCCATCGTGGAATTCTTCGGAGCGATGTAGTTGCCGAATGAAGTAGTAGTAGAAGTTGTAGCAGTAGCAGGCACGTCCTTCTGACGTAGCAGGTAAAGTTGTTGCCGTTTAAACTACGGCACCCTGCCGCTCTCGAAAGTAGAAGTAAGGCTTGAAGAAGTCGTCGTTCATTGCCGTTCTACTGGGTCTACATTCCCGGTACAATCAGCGAAGCGACATCGTTATATTTGGTAGCAGGGTCGTTACAATATAAAGTAGTGATTTTTATAACTTTCGGCTATAGTGCGTTGACTTAGTTACGTCTGCTCTATTCGCAGGTTTCTTATATCAAAAACATAATCAAGCCTCAAGAAGCCCTTTCTCATTAGCCAGCTAGTGACACTATTCAGTGATAAAGCTAACAACCAGTCCTTAAAAATGTATGTCATGCCAGGGGGAACCGCCCATGTCGTTGCTTTGCTTAAACTTCCCAACAGTCAAAGTCCATGGCTCATCAACTAAATCTAAATCAATCCGCCGATGGCAGGGTGTATCAATAGTTTCAACTTAATTCAAAACGGAAGAATAGCCAATACAGTGTTGGCAGGTATCTATCTACACGCTAGGTCTCGAATTAGCAATTCAAACGGAGGCAATCCCCGTAAGCCATTGTAAGGTCACTTCATGTGCGCTATGCTGCAGAAAAGATTTCAAATCCAGAAAGCAATTAAACGAGGCCACCAGCTAGACACTTTATCAAAACTTTTCTTTTCATTCTAAACTATCTGTCTCTTATGTAAATCGCCATGAGGCATACCTTCAATGCACAGAGGGTCAAACACGTTGATATACTATGCCTTCCACAAAAGTCTATGTGCAGTATGGCCGTTTACTGTCAGCAGTCGTTTACTGTCAATCTCTTCGCTTCTTGCGAGGGCAGCTCGTCTTTCTTTTTTCGCGCGTGTTTTCCTCCCATAGTGAGGTCAAGATTTGACGCCACCTCTCTTCATGATTGGTTCGACGACATCATCGAAGTAATGACGGTTTTAGTGTCTGCTCCAGAAAATGGGTATGTATTAGGTAAGTCAAAAAGTTCGTCGGCTTTCTGGGACCACATTTTTGAAATTCCCGCGCTCTGCAGCAGGGCCGCCTGAGAGTGCGGCTGGGTGTTTACATTCAGGAGGAGACCCGTGGCGGCGCGACGGTATACCGGTTCCAACTTTACCGTTTCGTTTGCGGAATTGGCAGCTGTTTGCAATGGAGGACAAAAATACGCATTTTCGACACATTATGTTGTTCTCCTACCGTGAAGGCATAAGTGCATCGCAAACAACCCGGAGGATATGTGCAGTCTACGGCGAAAACGCAGTACACAAATCCACAGTCAAAAAGCGATTCGCCCGTTTCAAAGCTGGAAACTTCAATCTCGAAGATGAACCGAGGTCAGGACGACCCAATGTTGTGGAGACCGACGAAGTCATAAGCCTGGTTACTTCGAACCCAGGTTTGACCATAAAAGAAATTAAAGATGTAACGGGAGTCTCCCACTGAACCGTTTGGAATCGCCTCCATGATGCAGGTTTCTCGTGCAAGCGGAATATCCGGCTACCACACGACCTCAATGATAGGCAGCTTGAAGGGCGAGTCGATACCTGTCACGCACTCCTCCGGAAGAACTCGAATGAGCCATTTCTGAGGAGATTGATAACTGGCGATGAAAAATGGATACTCTACAGAAACGTAACACAGAAAAGAAGTTAAGTCCCCAGAGGTTCTCAGGCCGCAGCTATCCCTAAACCCAAATTCATCAGAAGAAGGTTATGCTGTGCTGCTGGTGGGACTGTAAGGGCGTCGTGTATTTTGAGCTGCTTCCAATGGGTCAGACGATCAACTCCGTCGTCTACTGCAGACAACTCGAAGATTTGAAGGCTGCAGTAGCAACGAAGCGCCCGGAATTGTCAAACAGGTGGGGCGTCACTTTTCAACATGATAAGGCGACACCACACAAAAGTTTGGCCACCCGGCAAAAATTGGCGGAGTTTGACTGGGATGTGCTGCCGCACCCAGCTTATAGTCCCGACCTCGCAGCATCTTATTATCACTTGTTCAGGTCTCTCCAGAACTCCCTTGATGGCACAACATTTGAATCTTTGGAGGCTATAAAAAGTCACCTCACTCAGTATTTCGACGAGAAGGACAAGACGTTCTGGGAGAAAGGAATCATGGATCTACCGAGGCGATAGGCGAAGGTTATCGAACAAAACGGTTAATATATCATTGAATAAAAATACTGCTGTCTGCATAAATAAGGCTCTTTAAAATCGGGTAAAAAAGCCGACGAACTTTTTGACTTACCTAATAGCACTCCGAAGGGTGTTTGTCAGTCTTGGACATCTTGCCACCGTGTGATCAACGTCGTCAGGTGCCCCGGTTGTGCATAGTACGCAAATATTTGAGTGGGACTTGCCTATTCCAATCATATATGTCAGGAATTGACCATGTCCCGTGATGGCCTGTGTGGCATAATATGATAACGAGGCCTGGCCTGGGCCGTTATACCACTTATGAAGGTCGTCAATGAGGTGTCGGGTTCATCCCGCGTGCGAGGTCAGGGCGTCCCATTCTTCTGCCCAGCCCTGCAGCGCCTCCTCCCTCGCGTAGTTATAGTCAGAGTGTCCGTCTAGTCTCATGGCGCGCTTTTGCCCTGCCAGAAGGTCCCATGGGAGCATTCTGGCCAACGCCATCGCCGCCTTTGTGCTGACTGTTCTGTACACTCTGCTGATTCGAATGGCGATCGATCTCTGGGCAGTAAGGAGCTGTCAGTTGCAGGCCGTGCAAAGGGCCATATCAGCCCATATTGGCGCCGCGTACAGCGCTATGGATTCCGCCGCCGACGCCATCAGGATCCTCTTATCAAGGTAAGCTCCCCCGCCCGGGGCAGAATCTTGGCTATTGTCCTGGCGATTGTGTGCGCTTTCTTAGTTATGGCCATGATGTGCGCCCGGCCTGTGAGGCCAGTGTCAAAAATAACCCCCAAGTATTTTGCCGTTTTTGACAGCGTGATGGCGTGGCCGCTTAGTGGCAGACGAAGGCCGCGGGTACGTTTGCGGCCTGTCAAGTAGATTGCCTCTGTTTTCTCTAGAGCCGATTTTGTGCCATCGATCGAGAAACACGACTCCTGGCATTCTTTGCTAGGATTTCGAGAGTAGCTTCGTGTCGTGCTGTTACCGTAAGTGCGAGATGGTCCGCATAGGGCAGCGCTTCCACCCCAGGCAAGATATTTGGCAGACGTAGAACACTGTCATACGCCAGGTTCCACAGAGTTGGTCCTAGTATAGATCCATGTGGGGTCCCGGCGAACCAGGTAGAAGGTATGTTCCGCCGTTTCATGGCGTCGAAGATTTGCGCCCAGCTGGCGCTATTGAATGCATTTCTCACGCCGAGCAGTATCAGCAAAACGAACTTCCTGGTCTTGAGAATTTCGCGGTTTCCAGTCTTGCCCTCCCCAGGATTTGCTCAATGGGGTCCAGTGTCGATTGGCCCTTACCGAATCCGTGTTGGTTGGGTGCTAGAGCGCCTGTTTTTTCAATAGCTTTTGCAAAGCGAGCCTGAATAATGTTTTGAAAAAGTTAACCGATGGTGCCTAGGAGGCAGATTGGCCTGAAGGATCCGGGGGCGTGCTTGGGAATCAGGGCGACGAAGGAGGTCCTCCAGGCGGGCGCAAAGGAGCCCTCCTGGAGGAGTTGAGTCGCGGTGCCTGCGGCGATTCTTGAGTGCTCTCGGGCCAGAAGCCGAAGTACTCCGGGAGGAACTCCGTCGGAACCTGATGCTTTGCCGAGCGCGAAACGCTCGGCGGCTTGAAGGACCTCCTCCGTGACAAGAGGGATATCTGCTGGGTCTATGTCGGAGAAGGTGTGGCGGGCAGGGAGGGGGTGATGGAAACCATTTATTGACCTTGCGAAAGGTCTCTTCTCGCGTTAATGGGGGTGGTGTTGTCTTGAGTTTCTCTCAAACTACTCGGTAGGACCGTCCCTACGGATCATGTTGTACTAGGTCTAATAGGGCTCTCCAGCTCTCCCGTTTAGCCGTCTTGATCTTTTGACGGAGAGTGTTTCTCGCTGCTCTGTAGATGTCTAGGAGTGTGTCTTCCCGGCCCAAGGGGACGTGTAGTATATGTCTGTGCTCGTCGCGTTTCGGCGTCTCTTCGCGAGCCAGGTACGGGCCCTCGTCAGAGTTTGCTTAGTGCGTATGCACGCGGATCGAGCTTCTTTTACCTCGGGTGTCCACCATAGCTGCGAAAGACTTTTACTTGTTTGGCGGCGCGGTGGGCCACCCGCAATCCAGCACGCGTGTATTACTGTCTGTACTAGTTTTTCGAGAGAGAGAGGGGGGAGTCTTGGTGGTGTTGTGACACTTTATACCTTATACGCTTTTCTTGTCAAGGTGACTCATCTGCCATGTTTTTCGGGTCGAATATGGTTGAGTAGGCGCGCCGTCGTAGTCGAAGGCTATGTACAGGTGGCCGCCAAGCGTTTCGGCGTCTGATACAACGCTCCAGCTGGAGGCCTTTGATACTGGACGAGAGCAATTTCCCCTAATATAAAAACATGGCAGGGCCATAAAAGGCCCCAATTACTAATTTTTGCAATACGTACATGGCACTGGTAGAGCTGACTCCTCCTTATTTCGTATATGCAACCCAGAACAGACTGAAGACGTAGGGCACTGTAACAACAGTGAGTTGGAACTACTCTATCCGAACTAACACTGGTCTTAAGTCCCTGGCATGCCAAGCGCTTATAAAGGCTCTCCTCAAGGGCCACGAGCCCTATGGTAAACACCAGAGATTTAAAAAAAATTAAGATTGACCTCTGCAATTTGTGTAATCAGGTGAAGTGATTTCAAGAAAGCAGTACTGCGACCATCCCTGACCAACGGAGAAGAGGGTGACTGAATTTTAGGGCGTGTGTGAGTTTCACACTACCGTGGCTTTACAAACGACGCTCGGTATGGCATTGTACCACACTAAAACCACTCATGGTTGGAGGTTTGCCTTTGTCTTCGACGAGTCTCTAAATAAGCTCAGACGTCGTTGTTTCCCTTAAATCACTTGCTAAGACATGAATCTTGCTAGTGGCTGTATATTTTTTTCGCGCCGTAGCTGGGTCAAATGTAGTATTTTCGTGTTTTAATGTAATCCAAGACCCCAATTGTCAATGAAATGTTCTGCTGTTACTCTGTGAGCATGTATCACTGTAGTCTTTACATGATTAAATATAATAAATGTGTTTAATGTGTCAAACATGCTCCCACCCATACCCTAAGATAGCCAATCGTCCACCGTGCTACTGGTGGAATACCCGGATTGCCGAAAAGCGAAAGGCCTGCCACCGCAAACGGCGAGTATGCACGCGCCGCAGAGCAAGGCACCAACCAGAACTCTTCGACCTATGGGAAGAGTACAAAGAAGCACGAAGAGCCTTACATAAGGCCATTAAGATTAGTAAAAAAGACCACTGGATGTCTCTAGGTGAGGAGGTCGAGGGAAACCCTTGGGGCAAAGGATACATGATTGTGCGTAAAAAAATGCGCCACGCACGGCCGCCTTTACCTGTAGAAGTGGCGCGACCGACTGTAAATACGCTCTTTCCACAAAGACCATCGCCGGAGTCTGTACTCTTTGAAGAAACCTCAGATCTTTCCTTCGAGCCAATCTCAATCCAAGAAATCAGAATTGTGGCTAAACGCATACGACCAGGAAAAGCGCCGGGCCCAGACGCTGTCCCCTCTCAAGCAGTAGGCGTACTCCTAAAGAACCATCCAAAAATATTCAAACGAATTATGGACACAATTTTCACCAGCGGAGAATACCCAAAGCCTTGGAAAACGGCACGCCTAACCCTTATCCTAAAACCCGGGAAACCACAAGGAGACCCCTCAGCGTAGCGCCCTATAAGCATGCTCTCCTGCCTATCCAAGGCAGCTGAGCACATTATCAAAGGGCGACTAGTTACAGATTTAGAAGACAAGAAGGCGCTGTCAGACCACAAGCATGGTTTCCGCGCCGGGCACTCCACACACTCGGCTATCAGCAAAGTTCTAAACATAGCTGAAACACAAAGAAATATTCACCTATCGCAAACCGGGCGCACTGCCTGGCCGTCCTTATTGATGCCAAAAACGCGTTAATTACGCTCTCGTGGGACGCCATAAACCAAGCACTTGGAAATAAAGGCGTGTCTCTGTACCTACGACGTATCCTAGCGTCGTATCTAAAGGACCGAGCATCTACATACGATGGAGTGAACTACGCCGTCACTGCCGGGGTTTCCCAAGGATCTGTACTGGGACCAACCCTGTGGAACATAACCTATGATGGAGTACTAAGACTGCCGCATCCCCCGGGACTTTTTTCTATCGCCTACGCAGACGATCTGGCACTGATCGCTACCGCCAGTGACGAGGATTTGCTCGAAGGTACAGTCAACGGAGCCTTGGCGGATATCCAACAACACCTCCGCACGCTTGGCCTCGAACTGGCTTCACAAAAAACGGAAGCAATCCTTCTAAACGGTCTGAAGCGTTCTCCACGCAATCTAAATTTACACCTGGAAGGCCATCCAATAACACCCACGCCCGTAGTCAAGTACCTGGGCGTGATCCTGGATAGAGCTCTCACAGGAACACCTCATGTGCGCTATGCAGCTAAAAAAGCAGCCAAAGCCTCAGCAGAGTTACAGAAAATCCTCCCACGGACCAGAGGAGCAAGCGACCCTCGGCGCCGACTCTTAGAATCAGTAATAGACAGCATCATGTTATACGCCGCACCCTTATGGGAACGCACGACTACAAGAGCTACAACACGTCGCCTCCTCAACAAGACCCAAAGACCTATGGCGCTTAACATAACACGAGCAAGTCGCACGGCTTCCACAGCAGCCGTACAGGTCCTCTCCAGACAAATTCCTCTGGGACTTAAGAGTAAAAGAATTAGCATCAAGAAACCTGTAACCAACTCGGGGGAGCCGGATGATGTTAGGCACTGCTATGCGTGGTGCTACTTCTTCGGCACTGAGCGAGAGCTATTGTCCCGAAACCTAGGACTGCAGAACCCCCCTGACATGCCAGGCCTTCGTAGAGGCGCTCCTCAAAGATCACAACTCCTGGATTCTAGTAAGAAGATTCGCACAAGGTATCTCTGAGGCGAAAATAACCGCCGCACGAAGCCGAGCAGCCTAAATGGCAAGAAGAGTGGCCAGGTGAAGTAATCTCGAGAAGACAGTACTGCGGCCATTCCCCGTCAAGGGGCAAAGAAGACGACTGGATTTTAGTGGGTGCGAGTCCCACACTACCGAGGCTTTAACAACGTCGCCCGGTGTGCATAACGCATTTTACCAGTTACCTCTATAAAAAAAAAAGACAAAAGTGTGAAACATGGATGGCTATAATTTTTCACGGACTGTAATATATACATATATATATATATATATATATATATATATATATATATATATATATATATATATATATATATATATATATATATATATATATATATATATATATATATATATATATATACTTAAAAAAACATGGATGGCTGTATTTTTTTCACGGACTGTATATATATATACTTTAATAAAATAAATAAGTTCATTGAGTTTCGATTATTTGGTAACACTAGCAAAACGAATGCCATATTGTTTTGCCCGGCTAGGAGGCTAATTAACGTGCCAACGTCCTTCCAACTCCGTCCACATGTCACTTCTGTCAAGTCAAGTGTCTGGAGGTAACCTCTCTAGATGAGCAGCCGCCGTCACAGACAAATCACGTGCTCATAGAAAGACGGCATAGCCAGACAATCTAAAAGGCAGTTTTTATTTTTTCAATCGAGGACATAATTAAAATAATCAAAACACTCAAGAACAAGTGCAGTTTTACAACAGATGGATACCGCTAATTTTTGTGTTAAATGAAAAACACTTACGATCTTATCACCGAACAATTACCGTGCATTTCCTTGTGATGGGTAAGTCCCTTCGGCGTATCAGAGGTCAATGGTAACGCCTGTATTTGAAAAGGATGCTAAGGTTTCGGTGGACAGTTACCGGCCGGTGCTCAACTACCCATTGCATACATTTTAATGTAGAAACTAATCGTGAGTAATTTTAAACTATTTTTATGTTTAACGAATTGATTAATTCAAATCAGCATGGGTTTGCTCGTTCCACAAAAACGCAACTTATGGCTATGACCCACGGTTAAAGCCTACAGGTGAATAAACGTAGAAAATGTAATTGCATATATTTCGCTTTTGTTCTCGGTTTTAATGAGCAATCTACCGAGCTCGATCGGGATACGGTGGCACCCGTGGGTACACATGCTTATGTTCACAGATGACCTTGCACTTCACTCGTGTTGTCGTTTTCTGCTGCAGGAGAAGAGGCGATGAAGTTCCGCTGCGGGGGTGGGGGCAGATTACGGACTACTATGCATTTCGCCTAAAATAAAACCCGATAGCATACGCACAACTTAATGTCCATTCCAAAACCTATCTTGCCTTTCACACAAGCTAGAAACAGATGCTGCGTGCGGTACCCCCTACGAAGGTTTCGTTTTGGGAGTACAAAGCTAAATTCAAACAGATCAGACGGGAGGTTGAGGGGTTTAGACGCGTTCCATAATCCGAACCTTTTGTTGGGTCCTGCAGGTGACCGACTGACTCCACGTATATACTAGGTAAATAGCACGAATAGTCTAGGTACAAAGTGCCTGATTATCATAACCTGGTGCGTTCAAACACCGCCTTTCGTGTTTGACAAAACGCTGCCCGTCCATATAATCCATGTTTACTTCAATACCTACTGAGTATTTGCTTTCCATTGTGACGACCTCTTCTTTGTAATATCGACCAGGTCATTTCTAACATTTGGTCCTAGAGCTAGGGCCTCCGCCAGCTCTATATCTCTGCTCCCCCCTAATGCTATACATTCTTTAATAATATGTTTAATTGACTCATTTTCTAGCCCACATGCTCGACATTCTGTACTTTGCCTCTCCTTATATTTAGCTCTATGTTTCCTTGTATCCAACATCCCTGCCCTGGCATCTGCCAATAGCCCACTCGCTCTTGAATTATCGTATACCCATTCTACCCCGCCCCTTTCCCGCTTTTCTTTTCCATACATAGTTGCCAAACTTGATTTGGAGTCCATCGCTATTTTCCATTTGTCTGTATATGACTTGTTTACCTTCAATTTCACCATTTTCTGTGATACCCTCGCTCTTGCCCATCGCTGACAATTGTACCCAATCTCCCTAGCTGCAAACTCTACTCTGCGATCCCACTTTGTTTTAATCCTAAGAGCCGTTTTTACCAGCTGCATCTGTTTAACCCATTTTTTATTTGTTACATTTTCAATCCTACTACTAAATCTAAGCTTACTTTGTACTTCCCTTTGTATAAATGTTGACATTCCCCCTTCCCCCTCAAGGAATTTCCTGGCGCAATTAAAACGGCAACCCAATGCAAATCGTATCACCTCTCTTTGTATTTAAAAGTACGATAAGTTTATTTAGTGTTTCAAATGTTAATAGTCAAATAATAATTGGTACTGCTACGGCATTTCGGGCAGTCCTTCCCCCGGCGATGGAAGCGACCCCACTACCGCCACTGCGTTACCACGTTGAACTTCTATGGAGATACGCTGCACCAGGTATTCCCCGGCTCGCGCATCTTTTGTCACAGCAGTTACCCTCTTTCCAAGCTCCTTAAGGAACTTGATGGTCGCCTCACCCATAGGCCCTAGCGTTTCCACGGCGATCGGCTGAATTATGTACTGCGGCGAAAGCTCCCTGTATTTCGACAATTTGCGACTTTCAGCAAGACGTGCGCTCGCGCCAGCTTCCCGACTTGTGCGCGCAATGTAACTGTTGGCGAGCGTACATGAAACCGTCGCGTCCCATACTAGCAGACGACCCCGTTCCCATGGTGCTAGGGTTTTTCCATCCGGGCGTAGAAGACTGTTGGCGCACATACCGAGGGGCTCTTTCATTGGTGGAATCTGGGCGCTCTGCAGAGCACGGTGTACGACATCGTTGATGGCGAAATGTCGTGAATGGCGACCGGCACTGAACCGGCAGGACAGCGCATGTTCCGCTGTAGCGGTAACTTTAGACCGACACAGGTTGCAGACGTGCTCTGCGCAGACAGCCTCCCCAAGCCGCAGACCTGAGACGATGCGGAGTGTGTTATTGTCCAGCATCGTCCCCAGTTGCGGCGAAGGGAGGGCCTGCAGCCACTTTCCGCTCATTGGATCAAAACAGGCCTTCAGGCGAGCTTTTCCTTTTAAATCTAGGGTTTGTGCTACAAGCGCGTCTTGCCTCTTTTTTACCACCAAGTGGTCTAGTGCTCCCTGAGTTTTTCGCTCGCGGGGCTCTCCCCAGCAAACTCGAAACTCTTCCAGGGCCTCATCGGAGGCCCTGGCCAGCTGAACTGAGGTATCTTCAACTCCAATCGAAAGTATTAAATCCTTAAATGTTGTCAAGGATCCCAAGTAGCACGATAATGATAAATCCCTAGCACGGCGAATCCCTAAGCCCCCCGCGCTCACAGGAAGTGATGCCTGGGCCCAGGATGCAGATCTCAGGTGAACGTTGAGTAGCCGTTCTAGTTCCGTACGCAGAATGTCGTCGAAGTTGTCGAGAAGGTCGGTCCTTTTAAAAGAAGGTGAACAACGCAAAATATACGTCAAGCGAGGAGTGGAGAGACTTTGTCGCAAGAGGTATAACGCCGGGTGGGCATCTAGGGTTTGAAGTCTGCTGCACCATCGGCTGACTTCAACAAGTTTTTTGCGCAGTACACCCTCCAGCGCCGCATCGGTAAGGGGGGCTCCCAGAAGCTCGATACTGTCATCGGCTGCTAATCGAATGTCGGGTAGTATTCCCCGCAAGCTTGAAATAGGCTCGTCGCGGTGCTCCTCTGACAGTAGAAAGAGCTCGCATTTATTTGCGTTGAGTGTTAGGCCGGAGCACGCTTGAAATTCCTGAACAGTCTTGATGTCTGCCTGGATCGTTGCCAGGTCACCTGCCAGCGTTGCGTCATCAAGATACCACGGTCGAAACTCCGATCGAAGCTTTGCCTGTTGTTCCGCGATAGCGATACAGAAGAGGGCTGGCCCACACGGGTCGCCCTGTTGTACCCCACACATCGACTTGAGCGTCTCACCTTGCCACAGAAGATTAGTGGGCAGTCTATACATCTGGTATACAGCTGGGTAAATAGCGGGTATCGATCTTTTTACAGCATTGAGTAAGTGATCTCGACGAAGCATGTTAAAGGCGTTTTGAAAGTCGAGCTTGACTAAAGCTTTTCTTAGCCCTCTGTTCGATTTGATGAAAGCGGCGGCCGCATGCACAGCCGCTTCTGCTCCTCTTTTTATCCCGCACCCTAGTTGCATGGGAGCCACTAGTTCGAGAATAGCCGTCATAGCTTTCTTCATTAAAATCTTTCCGACCAGTCGACGCAGGGTAAGCCCCACGGCGATTGGCCGAATACCACCGTCCTTTTTTCGTAGAGCGATTAATGTTGCGCCGTAAAAAGTAGATAGCGTGAACTCTGGAAGTCGCCCGTTGGCTGCTAGAATAACGAAGTGACGTAACGCTTGCAACAGGGGGTTGCTATCATCCTGGCGGCAACCTATGAGATCTTTCAGATGCCGAGGGCGAAGACCATCCGGGCCGCCACTAGAACTACTTGGAAAACTTCTAATGGCGATTCGAATCTCCTCAGTCGTGACATCAATTTCAGACGTTGCGGGTACCGGCGTCGGCGCCTCGGGGTACGCTGGATTCGTGGGGTGTGCGGGGTGCTTTTGCAATAAACTTGCTCTAGTATTTGCGTCAATTGGGGCAGTCTGATCTGTAGAAAGCAGGGTCCGAGCAGCGGAAGAGACGTCCCCCTGGGACAGCTTTGACTGCACAATCTTTGCTCTACGACTGGCGTCGTCAGTAGTTGTAGCTTGCGAAGGTCGTCCACTGGTTACGTGAGGATTATCTTCCAGGCGTGCGCCTCTGCGAAATCTAAGTAAATTTTCTCGTAGGACCGAGGTGAGCGTGCGCCCCTTCTCCTTTTTCACCGGTATACTAAACATCATTGTTGGAAATTCTATCAGCCGTTCCCAGCTGTGCTGGCTGGCCACCGAGCACGCCTCGTTGATAGTTTTTGACAGTTCGACGGCAAAATGTTCTCTTAAACTTCGGGGAATGCACGATATCATCTTTACTTTGGACTTGATAGCGGCAGCCTTTGATACGTACGTTGGAAAGCAATTTCTTGACGGGTTTGCTTGAGAGTGTGCGTTGGTGACGGAGAAGCGATTTGAAGGATGTGTCGACGTGGCGTCAGTTTGAGCTGTTGCTTGTGGTTGACCTGATGAAGTAAGCCTGCGCCTTATATCTGATTGACCATTTAACATGATGGTGTTTGCGAGTTTGTCCCCTTAGGCTCTCCAGTCAAAACTCGAGTCCTCGCACTAGACTCCGCCGAAAGCAGCGGCGCTGGCGGACTCGGATTGAGTACAGCGTTAATGGCCTTCTCCAATTGTTGGCGTAGATTGGAGGCTAGCGGCTTTGCAGAAGACGCCGAAGATTTAGTCAGCGACTCATGTGTGCCGAGCAGCCCCGGAAGGACGGATGAGACCACCTTTTCGATGATCTCTCCAATTTGCACCATAATTGCGTCGATTATTTGAGGGATGACCTTTGCGGATACCGCCATGACCATTGCGTCTAGGCTATGGCCATGTGCCGTAACGCTTGTGGTACTGGCCGCCGTAGAGACTGGTGCTGCTGGCCCAGTTTTGACTTCGGCTGGCGAAACCCTTGTTTTCTGCGGTACCTTGATCCCATTCTGTACAACTGCAGCGAAACTGCGTCTGCTAAATGACTCTGACGGTTGAATCTCTGCGATTGGAGCACAGAGTTTAACTGGCGCGGTATCCGCGTTTTGCTGAATTACGCGAATAGCTGATTTCTTAAGAAGCTCCATGCGATTTAAGCGATGGGGACACGATCCCCAGGTGGCCTCATGGCCGCCCTTACATAGGCAGCATCGCGCTGCGTCTTTGCAATCCTTTCGCAAATGGCTAGTAGACCCGCATCGTCTACAACGAGGGGCCTTCAAAGGACAGTCAGGCTTTATATGATCTAAACTGTAGCATCGATAGCACTGTAGAGGTTCCCGGTAGAGAGTAACGCCATGGGTTTTAAGGCCCAAGCGAACCTCCGTCGGAAAATTATTGCCTGAAAATGTCAGGATGACACTGTCCGTCGCCATGACGAATCCGGTTCTGATGTTCTTGGACCGGACACGAATAGCATCGGTGACGCCGAGCGGCCCCAAAGCATTTACGATTGTTGCCTCAGTTAGCGTGGGGTGTACCCTGTATATTTTTCCTTTCAGTGTTGATCTTGAGCCACTAGCCCTGGCGCTTACAGCCACCCCGCCTAGTGTCTGCAAGCTGAGCAAAGTGGCCCGGTCTTCAATGTCTTCTGCAACGATAATTAGTTCCCCTGCTCGAGAAAAGCGCGGTTCTTCTACCTTGCCTTTAATATGCTTCACGATATCGTCACATACAGTATTAAAGTTTGACTCCAACATGTTATCTACAGCGGAGAAAATGATTGCCTCGGCTCTATCCTTCGCGCAAACAGTTGGGATGTTATTCTGTATCGTAACTGGATTTGCAACAATTTTCCCCTTTGGTCCGACTTTATTCCACCCTTCGTCGGATTCATTATCGAGAGGAGCGCCCTCCACCGCCACTTTGTTTTTTCCCAAAATGATAGTTCTACAGTCCTCTGCTTCCTTGGCGCCGTTATCATCTGTATCAGGCCCCGCATCATCTGTGGATACATCCTCAGCATCAGCACATCCCACTGCCGTTCGCGTCTTCGCCGGTTTGCCACTTTGTAGTGGACTGTTTGCCGCTCTCTTAGAGGGCGCTGCCCTTTCCCCGACTTTAGCAGCGGCCACACTATCTCCAGGGCTTCCCCGCCTCTCGCCACTTGCGTCGCGCACTCTCTCCGTTCCACAACCGACCGAGACAGACGTGCCAACGATGCCGATGCTGGTGCCACTACCACCGTTGGACCCAGCAGAGCCTCGAACACGTATTTGGTTGCCTTCTGCGTCTTCCTCTCCACATGATGCAACGGCGGTGTCGGCAGCCGGCGATCTCGGAGGGGGAGCGGCGGGCGGAGGTGAACGTTTCACCACCATGTGTACCGCTGATGCACTAACCTGATGTTTAGCGCAGCCAATAGGCGAGCAGACGACGTAACTTCCAGCTGCCACAACAGTTGCTGGTGGTGGTAGCGACTGCCGTTACAGCTGTCAAGGTTCCCACTGCTATGTGTTGCCTGGCCGGCTGACGTGAAAATGTCAATGTTTGGATGATGATGGAGATGATGCTGAAGGCGTTTCGATGATGATGGTGAAGCTGTTCCAATGATGATGATGCTGAATGAAGTAACTAATGAAAAAGGCTAAGCACAGCGATGATAATGATGACCAGGATGTAGAAGGTAAGGATGAAGATGAAACTAACGATGATGGTGAAGATAAAGATGAAACTGACGATGAAGGTGATGATGCTGACTGTGAAGTGCTGATGATAACAAAGGGTCGTAATGGCGACAGAGTGCTGGCAGGTGATTATGGAGTTGAGAGGTGATGATGATGATGACAATGAGGTATACACTGCACGTATAGTTAATACACACCGAAATTAGCAGCAAAGTTTCACGCTAGTCGACTCCTCTGGTCTCAAAGGTTGCTAAGCTCGCGAATGTCTATGGATTTCTGCACTAAATTCTAAATTTAGAGATACTTTCCAAGAGCCACACACGAACACGTCCGCACCGGTAAGAACGTAAACAACAACCATTCTCTTTGTATTGTTTCTAACTTCTTTCTCAACCCTGCGCTGTGGACCAGAGAGGCATTAGCAAAGGTCAATCCTGGTACATACATGGCCTTCCATATATTCCTTGTTACTATATATTTATTAAATCCCCAGAGGCCCTTACACCTTACTGCAGTTCTTCCTCTTTCAGCCTTCTTCCTCCTTATTATCTCTTCTTCCTCTAAATAATCATCCCCTGTAGTCACTGTCACCCCAAGGTACTTGTACTGACTTTTATAATCCAATTATTTTCCCTGTACTACAAGCTTCTTTGCCCCCCTAGTCTTATTAAATACTAAAACTGCGCTATTTTTTCATTAAACGCCATGCTCAGTTCCTCCGCTGCTTTTCCACATGCATTCAACATTTGTTGAACTTCGCTTGTACCCCGCCCTAACACTACCATATCGTCAGCCAAAAGCAGCACGGGTGTCTTGATATATGCAGCCTTTTCCCCTATCTGCCATCCCAAACCCGTTCTATTAATCCTTCGCGCTATTCTCTCTATATACGAGGTGTGTTCAAAAAGTATAGCGACTTTTGAATTTTCGCGGTTTACGTATATTCGAATTTCGATTTTTTGTGGCGTTATGTTGGTACTCATGTCTCTCACTTATGCCGACAAGCTCGGCCATTTTGAATGTTCACTTAATTGTTGACAGCTGCTTTGCTTGCACGTGTTTTGGATCGTCTTCGATTTTTACCTATTCAAAAAAATGGATCAAAGAACCTGTATCAAATTTTGTGTAAAAAAACGAAATTAAGTGCGCGGATGCATTCCGAATGTTGACTGTGGCATACGGAGAAGCTACCTTGGACCGAAGCAACGTTTATCGGTGGTACAAAATGTTCTCAGAAGGCCGAGAAGATGTGAACGACGAAGAGCGTGCCGGACGCCCGAGCACTTCAACAACAGACGAAAAAATTAATGAAGTGGAGAAAATGGTATTGGCCAATCGTCGAATCACCGTTAGAGAAGTTGCTGAGGACCTAAACATATCGATTGGCTCGTGCCATTCGATTTTTATCAATGATTTGGGCATGAGACGGGTCGCCGCGAAATTCGTACCAAAATTGCTCAATTGCGACCAAAAACAGCATCGCATGAACATTGCTAATGAGATGTTGGATTCTGTCCGCGACGACCCAAATTTGCTCCAGAGGGTCATAACTGGTGACGAATCGTGGGTTTATGGTTATGACGTGGATACCAAAGCTCAATCATCTCAATGGAAGCTGCCGCACGAACCAAGACCGAAAAAAGCGCGCTAAGTTCGGTCGAATGTGAAAGTTTTGCTGACAGTTTTCTTCGATTGCAGGGGCGTGGTGCATCATGAGTTCTTGCCACAGGGTAGAACGGTCAATAAGGAATATTACCTGCAAGTTATGCGCAATTTGCGCGAAGCAATCCGCCAGAAACGCCCGGATTTGTGGAAGAACAAAAATTGGCTTTTGCACCACGATAACGCCCCTGCTCACACATCGTTACTTGTGCGCGAGTTTTTGGCCAAAAACAACACACTAATGATGCCGCAGCCACCGTATTCCCCAGATCTGGCCCCCTGTGACTTTTTCTTGTTCCCTAAACTGAATAGGCCCATGAAAGGACGACGTTACGCTACGCTTGACGAGATAAAGACGGCATCGAAGGAGGAGCTGAACAAGATTAAAAAAAAAGGTTTTTTGAAGTGCTTCGAAGATTGGAAAAACCGTTGGCACAAGTGTATAATATCTCATGGGGATTACTTTGAAGGGGACAAAATAGATATTCATGAATAAATGAATAATTTTTTGAAAAAACACAAAAGTCGCGATACTTTTTGAACACACCTCGTACATAAAAAAAAAACACTGATGACAGCAGACAGCATTGTCTGACCCCCTTAGCAACTATAAACTCTTTAGATTGTTCGGCTGCTATTATTATTCTTACCGTATTATTCCTGTAAATTGCTTCTAGTAACTCCACCTAGATTCCCTCCAATCCCTCCTCTAGCATGATTTGATACAACTTTGTTCTGTCCACCATATCATATGCTTTTTTAAGATCTAAAAATCCTGCCACACACCTTTGTCCCTGCAATCTCGATGTTTCCACAACCTGACTTAATAAAAAAAGATGATCATCTAGCCTATACCCTTTCCTAAATCCGCACTGCCATTCTCCTATTTTCTCATCTGTCTCCAGAATACTCTGCACTCTACTCTTAAACACCTGCATAAATATTCGATACACTATAGGTGTAATTGTGATTGGTCGCCTATTTTTTAAAGTGTCATTATCTACCCCCTCCTTGGGAAGAAGAGAAACTCTTTCCTTGCGCCAACCCTCCGGGATTCTGCCCCCTCTAAATATATTATTAAATTGCTTCGTTTGATAATACACGTACTCTTTTCCCAAAGCCTGGATAATTCCTACCGAAATCCCGTCAAGGCCACACGCCGTTTTTGGATTCATTTTCTCTACCACGCCTTCGATCTCATCTGTTGTGGTTGTAATCTCCGTGCTAGTTCTTGTTTTTTCTAAACTGTTCGCGCTAGTCGTGAAAAATAGTGCTTGTAACGCGATGTCCATTTCATCTGTTGTGTATGTTCTATCCTGGACGTTATTTGCCATTCTTGTATTTTCCTGTCTGACATAGTCCCAAAACCGCTTTGCTCGCTGGCCCTTGGGGGCCCCCAAAGTTCTGTTAAATTCCCTCTCGTCTGTGTTTTTAATTGCATTTTGTATTAACATTTAAGCTTTGTTCTTAGCTTCCTTGTAGTTTCCCCAATACTCTTCTGCCTTGTCTGCGTCCTTTCCCATTACTTTTCTATACTCCTTACTCCATCTTTTCCGCTCCATAATTGCCTTATTTATTTGATCATTCCACCATCCTCGTTCTTCTCCTTTTTGAATTCCCTTCCCTATCTTACAGCAATTGTCATATGCGTCTTTAATTTTCTTTAAATCTCGTCTACTAGCATTTCTCCATTTTGCCATTAAGAGCTGTTTTCTACTTTCTGCGCCCATCTGTGTTTATCCAGAGATTTCTTTTGTACAACTACGCGCCCCGGTTTCTTCTTCCTTCCGCTCACTTCTACCCAATTATGATCACTTCCAACATTGTATGTTTTATCTTCATCTATCCTGATTTCCTCTACCCATTTAGCTATTTTTCCCTTCGTTAGTACATAATCTACGCATGACTTTTTATCCCCCTGCGTGTAGGTATATCTCCCTTCCACACGCGGGTCCAAATTTAAAATTTGGGCCTCACTGGACTCTGCCAGTTGTATCAGTCTTCTTCCCGCTCTGTCTTCCCGTCCACCCAGCTGTTCGATATGCGCATTCCAATCTCCCAGACATATTACCCCTCCCTTATCCTGATATTCCTCAATCACTTTATGCACTCTTTTAAATAGCTGTTCATCCTCTTCTTCCGTGTTGCTTGGCGCTCTGTATATCCCCATAACTGCCCATATTGTACCTTCCAGGTGTATTTCTATAACCACCAGATTCTTCATTTTAGCAATCTCAACTTCCTTGCACGAAATAGCATCTCTGGTTATTATTCCAACTCCCCCAAATCTGTTTTCTCCATTGTCCGTATTCCGATTAGTACCATACCAGTTGTATCTCTTTAAACCCGGCGGCACTTCCATCCCACACAAATGTGTTTCCGTTACTATCATGATATCGACAGACCTTATTTATAGTAACTTATACAGTTCTTCCCACTTTTTTCTTCGCTTCCCTCCTCTCATGTTTAACATGGCAACCCGTTCAAATGGAACATTGCTCATACGCTTTCCTTTTGTCCTGCTTCCTCTTTTGGATCTTACGTCAACCTATATCTCCTCCTCTGTATGCCACTGATGGCCAACCGTCTGATGACTTCCACTGCCCCCTTGATCTCCACTGCTCCTATGTGTTCCCCCTCCCTCGAGAAGTAGCTCCCGTGGTCTTGATTCCCCCTGTACCTGTTGTCCCTCTCTTCCCTGTATCCATATTGTCCCCTCCTCTCTCTTTTGTCCCTGTACTTGTTGTCCCATTCTGTGTGTCGGTGACTGTACCCTACCGTTCCCCCCTCGTTTAAATGCCCATACCGCGTGCCTGAAAAGTTTGCGCTGCCCCGATTTTGTTGATTCCACGTCTGCGTCTCGCTACCGTATTCCGTTCCCGTATGTCCTACTTGCGCATTGATTACTTTAATTATCATAGGCCCAACATTGTGCCAATCGCACGCCCTCTTGCCAATTGGCCGTGCCGCTAGTACAGCACCTACCTCCCCGTAGTGCACTCCATCAGAGGCCATTGCCTTTGGATTGTCTTGAATGTATTCAAGAGACAAGTATTAATAATTTGCTGCCCTAACCAACTGCATTATCTTCCTATTAACTGCCCTGCACGTACCCCGATAATCCCGTCCTTATTTAGCATCTACCACCATTGGAAGCGAACATACTGTCAACACTACGTTTTGCCGTTTGCAAAATTCTATTAGGTCTTGTATCTGTGTACTAATCGTATTCACAGCACTTTCCGTATCCCGGGCCTGAAAAACATCTACCAGTCCCCCATGAAACACCAGCCTATGTTCTACATGATTGTACATTTTAATAGCTTGCTTAGTTGCTGCCACGATATCCCTTACTCCTCGACCCCTTATAGAGATAAAATGAACCCCCCCTCCCCTGTATTAGTGGCCACCCGATTAACCTGTTCCACTATTCTGCATACGTTGGAATCTCTAGCAACTACCACCCGTTTTCCCATTGGTCTAATAGCCACCGCCTCCCCTGTTCGATCGGTTGAACTTATCCGAGATGTCTGCTCTTTGTTGTTGTTGTTGTTGTAGCGTTTGATGCTGCTGCTCCTGTTTCTCGACCGCTAGCACATTTTCTTCTTCCTTTCGCTGACTAGCCTCCTCCTCTCTCTTCTCCACTCGTATCCGCTCCTTCCCTCTAACGATCTCGTTTCTGTTCTTCTGTTGTTGTAGTCTCCTGCATCCTTGCGCCTCCATCGCACCGTCCTCTTCGTCATGTATTTCTTCTTCCTCTTCGCCACTGTGGCTCAAGTCTAACACTACTGTCTCCTCTTCAACGGCGCGCCTCTCGTCCTCATTCTTTTTTTCCCGGATCCATTTTCCCATTTCTTCAACATTTGCCGCTACTGTTGACGTTGTCTCCTCAACAGCAGCCAGCCTTTCTCTCAGTTCAACCACTAATTCACTGCTGTTGCCAATATGCCGTTGCTTTTCATTTGCGTTCACTTTTTGCTTTATTTCTTCGATTATTACAGCCAGTTCTTGCTGTAAGACCACTGCGCGCTTCTCCTTCTCCTCAACTTGAGCCTCTCTCTCTCTTCGATTCTTTTTAGCCTTTGCTAGACATCTGTTATAATGCTTTGCCAGCGATCCTGCATTGCTTGTGCTATATCACACCATGTCTTAGCGCTGTTCTTCGCCAGCTCCATCTCCGCTGTCAGTCGCGGTTTCATTTCACAGGCGGCGCAGCCTGTATATGGAGGACTGCGCTCAGTAACCTTTCTCTTCTCTAATACTCCTCCACAGTTGCATACTGACAATGACTGGCCGGCACGTATCTTAAGGTGCCACTGCGTGTTTGGCCTGGGAGATTCATAGTTGAATCCATTGGGTTCGTTGACCCAATCTCACCTGGCGATGATTTAGCATCACTTGCCATGTTGCAGTTTGCGCACTCACCTAAAGACGCCTGAACACTGTGTTAACTCACTTTGGCTGGGCAGCCGTTATAGTTTGAATTTGAATGCGCGCCGGACCGCTCGTAGACTCTCGACGGCTGCATGGGTGGTTTCGTTTTGCTTCGCCCTGGTGTATTGGACTTAACTAAGCTTTACTGCGGTCTAACTCCTTACCCCTTCGTCGCACGGCCACACACAATACACCGAAATGATCGGAGCTCCGTATACACACGTCCGTACTCTTTGGCGCCAAACACCGTTTACTAATAACAATTATTATTTTTGCAATAACCGTTCAAGTCAGCGCCAGCAACCTCTTATATAATACAAGTAGTCTGGTCTCAGCTAACACTAAGGCAAACACCGCCAGAGCTCTTGAAGGCCTTAAAACCGACTTCCTCCTAAAAACAAACAGTAGTGCTGCGTTGTATCAGCCGTCTCTTTTATTGCACACGCCCCCTTTAGAGTCTCCTTTTGTGCCCTCCGACTAGTTATTGTTAGCTGCATCTGCCGCCGCTCTTCTAGTTTGCCTCAGCATCCACTGCAACGTGTAGAGTTCGTGAGAGATATTGAGTGCTAAGTTCTGCACTTGCTGAGCACGTTCCCAATGCAAGCCACGTGTTTTTGCTGCTCTGTACAGTTCAGGACGCAGTAGCGTTTGCGTTAAATGGCTGTGGCGATTGAAGGAGTCATTCATGGCCTTCGTAAATTCCATACCTTGGCGTTGCAAATTTTCTCCTCCGGGCTCCAGTCGTCGTCCGGGAGAGGACCTCCACGGCCACCTCTGAAGCTTATTAGGGGTAATTCGGATCGACGTTTTGCTATCCGGCCGCGGCTCGCTCTCTGTGTCGCCTTGACATTTATCGCCGGCTTTCGCTGACGATATGAAGATTCTTTAAGTGCTCTGTTGTTGTTGTTGATCATGTTGTTGTCTTTGCCTTGACATTTATCGCCGGCCTTCGCTGACGATATGAAGATTCTTTAAGTGTTCTGTTGTTGTTGTTGATCATGTTGTTGTTATTTTTTTACTGCTGAAACCTCTCAGCATTACTTTGGGGGATTACGGGAATCCAGACGGACATGCGCCACCCCAGTCATGGTGACTAGTCTGGGACTCGCAAACCCAGTAAATCCGCTTCCCCCCACCCCCAGGGATCGGTAACTGCGTAGGCATTGCTTCGAATCCATGGGAGTGGTGTTGCACCAACTCCTACATTCTACTCCAATCTGGCATCATCCATCGTCTCATGTTTGCCTTGGTGCAGCTCAGACGCGTCAGCCAAACCGTTAACGCCTTCCACAGCTCCGCCATCTGGGGATGCGTCGAGAGTCATCGCCTGGAGCGTCCCTGGCTGTCCCTGCCTAATCCCAAGGCTGGTTTGCCTTTGCTGCCTATTTCCCCTTCCTTGCCTGTCACCTACGGGCGCTCCCTCTCGACTGGATCGGGGGCTATTGTTGAAACGAGCTCTCCTGGCAGTTTCCTTGGCCACCTTTAAGGACATGATAGTCTCGAAGAAGGCACAGGACTCCGTCCACGCCTTCGCCGAAGTCAACATGTGTGCTACAACCTTCTTGATCGACTTTCCTCTCACGGTGGTCGCACCCGCGTCTCTGGCTTCTTGGAGGGCCGGACACCGCAGAACTGTGTGCTCGACATCGTCCGTCTCACCCGATCTGCATAACGCGCAGATGTCGACACTCGCCTTGTTAATTCTTACCATGTACGTTTGGATCTGGCCATGCCCGGTCAGCACCTGTGTCGTATCATAAGACAGCTCACCGTGGTTGCAGTCGTACCACGCCTTCAGGTCAGGGATGAGGTCTCTGGTCCAGCTCCCCGCGGGCGGCCTCCGAGGGTCTCCCGGCTGCACTGCGGCCCATTCTTCATGCCACCGGGCGATTGTCCTCGATCTAGCCGTTGTTAAGTCTAGATCGCCATCGTTCCATCTTTCGGCCCGTTCACTTGCCAGCAGATCCCATGGCAGCATCTTAGACATGACTAAGAGGGCAGCGGTCGACACCGTGCGGTAAGCCCGGCAGACACGAATGGCTACCGGCCGCTGCGACGATCGAAGCGCTCTCCTGTTTCTTTGTGTCCTCAGCGCCATGTCTGCCCACACTGGAGCCGCGTATAGCGCTACCGACTCTGCTACACTGGCCAGCAGGCGCCGCCTGCTTTCTGTGCAGCCGCCGACTCTGGGCATTAACCGCGCCAGGCCGGCCGCAACCTTGTGGGCTTTACCAGCCACATGCTGGATATGCGCCGATCCATTGAGACCTTTGTCGAGCACCACCCCGAGATACCTTGCTGTCCGAGCAAGCTTGACAGAATTCGACCGTTTAGACGCAGGCGGATGTTCCGGGTTTTCTTCCTGCCTGTAAGGTACATTGCTTCCGTCTTGTGCGGGGCCAGTCTTAGAGAATGGTCTTCCATCCACTCTGCCACCTGCTCCAAGGCTTCATTAGCGGCATACTCCAGGGCCCCAGTTTCCCGTGCCGTGATAACAAGCGCCAAGTCATCGGCATAGGCCACCATCTTAACACCCGCCGGTAGGTCCGGCAGCTCGAGGACCCCGTCATAAGCTAGGTTCCACAGAATCGGCCCTAAGACCGACCCCTGAGGAACCCCCGCAGAGATCTCAAACTCCTGACCGCCGGCCGACAGCCTTCTTTCCGATAGGTAGGACGAAATTATCCGGCGAATGTATGGCGAAATGCCCTTGCGCCTCATTGCGTCTATGGCCACCTCCCAGCTCATCGAGTTGAAGGCATTCTTGACGTCCAGGAGCACAACGCAGTCTCTTGTTTTGGGGTCCTTGTTAACTGTTCGGTCCCCCGTACTGGGCGTCTGACAGGGCCCCTTTGAGCTCAATCTCAGCGTTGAGCCTCTCAACGATAACATTCTCTAAGATATTGCCCATTGTGTCAAGAATACATATAGGCCGGTAAGCAGAACTACTTGCTAAAACATTGCTCTCTCCAGTTGGTTTGGGGACTAGGACCAGGTTGGCGTTTTTTCACAGCCGCGGAAATCGCCCTTCTCTTAGAAGACGCATCACCAGTGCTTGAAACAGCTTCGGCCATCGCTGAACCAGTAGCTTCGCCGCTCCAGGAGGTACTCCATCCGGGCCGGGTGCTTTACCGAGTGTCAATCGCTGCCATGCTCGCTCGACTTCCTCCAACGTCACCTCGGGAGTATCTTCTTCAGCAACCAGAGGCTCCTCCCCGTCGCCTCTCCACGGGTGAACCGGGAACAAGCTATGGACCTGATCCTTTAGAACATCCGGCGGGAGTCTCGGAGAAGGCGCTCGAAGCCTGTCCATAACGATTCGGTACGCTAACCCCCCCCACACGTCTCTCTCCACGTCCTCTGCCAGCTGTTTCCACGCCTGTACCTTACTCATCCAGATGAGGCCTTGAAGGTCCTCGCGGGCAGCTCTGTAACTTTCCAGGAGTGTGGCCGATTGCTCGTCAACGTCTAGCTCCCTCTCTCCTCGGTTCAACCTTCTACTCAGCCAGCTGCGTTGCCTAGTATTCGCCCTGTTTAGCCTTGTGCATCGTTTTCTCGCTTCCCCGATCTCATTGCTCCACCAGTAAACGGACCGGTGCCGTCGGGCACCTCCGCCGTTCGGGTGGGGCGGGCCAGCCTTTGTACATGCAGCAATGAGTGTTTCAATGAGTCGATTTTCGTCCACCGTTCCCACTCCCATCGTCTGACACCTCGCTTCGATCTCCTTTACTAGCGCTTCCTTTTATAGCTGTCTCATCTGCCACCGTCTGCCCCGGGTAGGTGATGCTGGAAGCGTCGCGGTAGGGGCTCGTACCTCGAAGCAGATGTAGCGGTGGTCGCTGTGGTTATGAACCGTATCGACCCTCCACCCGGTTATCGCCGTGAATGCCCGTTCGTTGGCAAGCGTGAGATCTACGTGGGATTCCCTCCCTGCCTGTGATAATGTCGGAACGTCCCCGTCGTTGACAGCCATAAGCCCCTGCTCTGCCATCCATTCCAGTAAGATTTGTCCTCTTTCCGAAGTGTTAAGACTACCCCATGCAGTACTGGCCGAGTTGAAGTCCCCGGTAACAATCAATGGTTTTCCCTCGTGCGTGCCTAAGCTACGGCCTAGTTGACCCAGAAAAACCTAAAACTCCTGTATCTCCCTATTAGGTGAAAAATAGCACGAGTAGAGAACACCCACCCCGTCGAATTCCACCCACGCAAAGCCACTTTCGCCACTCTCCTGAGCACGTACTGCTCATTTGGCGTTGTCCTTTCCTGTCCACCAGGTTGCCGTATCGATGCGTTCATCGGTATTTATAGAGCTCTTCTTTCTCATCATGTTGTTGTCTATGCGTCGCCGGCTCGACCTTACACAGTCTCGTAGCTACTATAGCTAGGGAAGGGAAGGAAGTCGCACTCAAAAGAGCTGTTTGTTCATTAGTCGTTTTCAAGATGTAGCAGGACACTCACCAGTAATACAAATTTCGTTATTGGATTCTATTACGTAGTTCTTTAGGAAAATCGCCTAGCTATATAATAATCGTGGGCTGTCGTGTAATGCTTGAAATATACGTGTTTAGAAGGGAAAAGCGCAACTTATTTCGTCAAGCTAACAACACAGTGTGATAGATACAAGTACAACATTTTCGGGTTTAGTAATCTACTAAACGCTCACCACTTCTCAAGTGGTAAGCGGGGACCCGGAAAGCGCTATAGTGTCATTTTTTATTGTCTTATTATCGTGTTTAAGAGTTTTTCTTGAGAATGGCTTGTGCCTTTGGGTCAGTGCGTAAACGATAGTGGACTAGTTGGCTCTCATAGAAAGCGCTTTCGTGTGCGCTGTAACGCATTATGTCGTGGGCTTCTTTCTTACTCTTCTTCAACTTCGCTGCCATCGGCTGCTGTTGCTACCGAATGCTGGCGACATCGCTGTTCTACGCTGTTCTTTCTGGTTCCTTCGTTCTTCCGGCGTTCAGCCGTTGTTGTCCACGTAAATTCTATCATCTAGTGTGAAGCTTAAGCATTTTGTGATTGCAAGGGGTGCAGTAAACTGCTCCTGTGTAATTGCCTCGACTTCGGCAACCCGCTCTTGCAACCACTTTTGAGTGGGCTAACCACAGTTTCACAAAGTTTGGCACGCGGGACAACGATTTAATTGTTTAGGATCGAGAATTATTAACCGCTTAAGCCACGGGCGGTAAAATAATACCAGCTCTAACTGTGACAGTAGTGATACTCGTAGTAGCAGTAATTAGAAAAAAAAGCGCGTCAATAAAGCATTTTTCAAATTTTTTTTTTGTCGTTGTTGAAAGCCTCATATATTCGAATCAGACACCTCGCAACGAGGAGTATTTGGACCAATACTAATTAAGCTAACTTATAGCGAACCACGAAGCGTGTGCTTATTAAGTCTGCCCAGAATGCATAAGCATATATATATATATATATATATATATATATGTAAGGACCTCACTGGGTTGCTAGGAAGAAAACACGGGCATCGACCAAGACCACGTCTGTAGCTTTTATTCTTGTGCGACTCCTCTTCTACGCCGGTACAGCGCCGCGTCGCCTCATCCGGCCTGTCTCACGATATATTCCTCGACCGCGTCTCAGCACCGTCTCTGCTACTCACTGTAGTGTCGTCACTTCTCCTACCGGCAACAACTTAGGTCACAGCAGCAATGGCACGTCGGTGCTGCTGCTGCCGTAGCGTTTCTTCTCTCCGCTATTCCTTGTTGGTTCTACGGGCACACCGATACTAACAGACGTCGCTAAGCTATATATCCCTATACTCACATATATACGCAATTACAATAACAATGACAACCTACAGCCGTACATTTCTGTATTATATTCTTCTACAGTCGCTGCCCTCAGCGACTATAACCTTTCCCTATCATCGCAGAAGTTTACACGCTCTTAATAACATATATATATATATATATATATATATATATATATATATATATATATATATATATACATATATATATATACATATATATATATATATATATATATATATATATACATATATATGTTGACGCATTGCTCACTCTTTTTCTTTTTTTTAAGAAAGCAAAGTATTTATTAACTGAATTACTTCCGGCACTGGATAACCGGCCCTTCTCTGGTAATCAATAGCTGCTAACGGTAGCTTTTCAGCTTCCTGCGGGTTCGGTGCGGGTCCAGTCGTGGGGTGGTGCGTCAACGTTGCGTAAACGCCTTGTCATCCTCGACATGTGTGGCTCTTCCGTCTCCGCTTGATAGTTTCCCCGAGCCAGCTTGGATGGCCGAAGCTACTTCGGCTGCTCCGGATAGACGCGCACCGGACTTCTGATCTCTGCCAGGATCTGCCCGTCGACCTCGTGGCCTGCGACGATCGTATTATTATTATTTATTATTTTTCGGTTTTACAATTGTGAGATATGAACGTTTAAGCCAGGTTTATGATGCTCTGCTGATTTTCTCAATTCATGGCGCCTATGATAGAAGCCGCGTTCCCCCTACACACGGCCAAAGACATCATCTGTCTCAAAAACATGGCCTCGCGTCGATCACCCGCAACGTCTTCTATGCGTTTTCCGATATCTTTCAGGATTTTCGCTGTACCTGTGCTGATGGGGCCAAGTGTTTCCAATGTAGTGGGCACAAAGTGGTAGCTTCTTGATAGCTCGAGATACTTCTTTCGTTTTTCAGAATCCGCGCGCTCTGCTACCCATCCAGATTCGACTGCGCTGTGACATATATACGACAAGGCCGCCGTGCATGAAACCGTAACATCCCATACAAGGCTTTTCCCGTGTGACCATAGCGGGATGGTGACCCCGTCAGGTCGCAGCTCATTGCTGCCATTAAGACCCTTTGGCTCGGGTGTCGATGGTATTCCTGCCCTTCTAAGAGTTCTTCGTACCATGGCGTTGAGTTCAACGTGCCGGGACTTTTCAGACAGCTTAACGGGTGTAGACCGTCAGAGTCGACAGGTTGACCGCATGGCAGGCAAGAAAAGGGCTGGCCGACGGGGGCGCCTATCCTAAGAGCGGACACCATGCGGAAGGAGTTTGGGTCCAGCATGGTGCCAAGCTGACGAGAGGGCAGCGCTTGAAGCCAGCCCCCGCTAAAGGGATCTTGAGCCGCTAGAAAGACGGCACGCTCTCTTGCTGATGTTAGTCTATTTGTTATATCTCGTGCGGACTTCTTAGTTTTGTAAGCGTCAAGAAGTTTTTGAGTCACGTGCTCTTCCAAAGGGCCGGGATCGAGTTGAATCCTGATTGTGGTGTCTGCTGCCATAGTTGCCTTTTTTAATTCAAGCTTTGCTTCCTCGCCGATGAGTGATTCCGCCAGGGAGCCGAATTGATTCAGGGAAGCAGCGTAGCACACTGCAGCTAGATCCGTAGCTCTTCTTATTCCAAGACCTCCGTTGCCGATAGGGAGGCTAGCTCTCTGCCACATGTTTCCTTCTAAGTTGATGTTTAGTATCTCACTTAGAATGTCTCTAGTAGTCTCGTCGTAGGCTGCAAGACCTTACATGTGTTTCAGAGTCTGACAAGTTCGTAGCAGGTAGACAAATCTTGGTGAACCAAGACTGTGTCTCCAAAGGCAGAGAGCCACCTGCGGGTGCATACTTGTCAGTCGTGGGCGAATCTTTACCAGGGTCTCTCGTTTAGCATCAAGAGTGCGTGGAATTCCTTCGGGCATTACAGGAGAACCTAGAACATCTAGGTCATCCTGAGTTACACAAGATATCCCAGGAAGTGCTTTCATGATTGTTTGTACGGCCTGCGCTTGATCTTGAGATGTACCTCCGACAGCTAAAACCTCGCACTTGGCCGCGTTGAGGGTCAGTCCTCCCGGTTCCTCGAAGTTCAATATAGCCTGCAAATCTCTTGCTATGAGATCTGCGGGACCTCCCAAGACAGCGCCGTCTAGGTACCAGACATTGAAAGGGCTCTGTAGGCTAGAAACCAGATCAGAAATGCCGAGGCAGAACAGAGCTGGTCCCAATCGGTCTCCTTGCTGAATACCAGTTTGCGACTCTATGATCGTATCTGTGTTCCACGCGAGGATTGAGAAATCTCTATAAGCCTGCCATATCATCGGATAGAGTCGTGACGCTTTTTTCTTTACTTCGTCGAAACTTTTGTCCCTTCTTATTGTGTTAAACGCGTTTTGGAAGTCTAGTTTGACTAGTACTTTTGTCGGACTTTCTGATTCCAGAAAAGCGCGTGTGGCGTGTACAGTAGCCTCTGCTCCTCCTCTAATAGCAACACCCATTTAATGGGGTGAAACCGCAGCAACAATGGCCTGTTTGTTCATAGCCATCACGATCTTTGAAGCCATTCTTCATAGAGTTAGTCCGCATGCTATGGGCCTAATGGTATTATCCTTCTTTCGGAGGGCTGTTAAAAATTCCTAGTTCGTCCAGTAGACGCTCCGAAGATGGGATCGTCTGGCTAAGCATGTCCCGAAGATGTCGAGGTCGTAGGCCGTCTAAACCGGCTCCAGTTGCAAAAGGGAAAGATCGAATGGTCTTTATAACGAGAGATCCTTCAATTCTATCCAGGTCTAGAATGGCCAGTTGTTGCAGCAGGTCTAAGTGTTCTTGACACCCGGGTGGAGTGAATGGGTGTTTGCTCCGTAGCTCAAACTCGGTATGTTCATCGTGTGGTGCCAATGTGTCTGAGGACAGTAGCGTCCGAGCAGCAGAACGAATATCGCCCTCTGCTAATTTAATCTCTGCTTGGCGCACGCTGTGTTGGTCGTTGGTGAAATGAAACCTCTTGCCGGTTGTGCCAGGTATGGCCGAATCAGCCAGACTTTGAAGTGTTCGTGATTTTATTTCTGCTACATTATTTTTAATAATTTTAGTTAGTGTTTTTTCTTGAATCATTGCCTGGTTAGTCGGTTCCGGAATAATATCCGTACGGGGGCTTCGACTAGGAGCTAGAGAGTGTTTACGTGTTATATGAATTTTCAGACCCTTAGAAGATCGTACAGCTAGACTACAGTGGTTGCAGACATATGGTGTCTGGGAAATGGGTAAAGTCATTTCCGAGTCGTTTTCGGTGACGTCTCGAGTGTTGTGGCATTGTTGGCTAGTCATTTAAAGTATGTTTCGTGGAACTTTGAACAGCAGTTCCCGGCAATGCTGATAGTTATGGGTCATCAGTACCGTCCAGAGCGGTCTTTAAAAAGGCGATCCCAGTCGCGGATTCGAGATATGACAGGACAGCCTTGATAACTGGATTTTCATCTAGCCAATTGGAGAGCATGGGTTTAATTTTCTTCCATATTTTTATGATCGCGATTACAATATGTGGAGAGTCATTTGATAATCTGTGTTTCTTTCCTGCATGTGACTTCATAAGCGTCTTTTCTGAACTCTGTTTTTTTTGTTGCATCAGACTGTGTTTTGGAAGCAATAATTGGTGGGAGATTGCAGATTACAGTCTTACCATCTTTATGTAAAACTTGCGTGGGAGCTTGAACGGTGGTTGGTTTGGCAATTTCTGCGTATGACTTCTCTCCCTTAACGGGCTCAGAGCTGGCATTGTGTGTCGCTTTTATGAGCGATGGAAAATCGTGTGAGACAGGAAGGCGTCCAGACACTTTTTCGCAGAGCTTTACTCGTTCCGCTTCTTTGTATATCTTTCTGACCCCGCAACTGTTATCATTGGATGCGTGAGCACCTCCACAATTGGCACAACGAGCCTTATTTTGGCATTCCCACATTTCATGTCCGAGAGAACCACATTTCCTACATGTGGGATCCCCTCGTTTTTGACATTCTGTGGCTTTGTGTCCATATTTGTGCCATCTTAAACATTGCATCGGAGACCCTGCACACAATGTGACTTAAAATACCTCACCAGCCACGCGCACTTCAGCGATTGGCATTGCGTCAAAGCGGAGTCGCACTCTGCCCGAATTTTTCCATGCCTTTGTTGTGTTCCCCTGGCTATCTCGTGCGGCAATGGCATATTTTTCTCTTTTAACTTCATCTACACCTTGATCTCGGAGGCAATCTAAAATGTCTTCCTCAGTCAATTGAGGGTTAACTCCATTAATTCTACCCCAGAATGCTAATGTGTCTGGGCAGTGTTGTATTTGCACACCACATATGCTATCTAGCTTTTTTGCTGTTGCCGTCTGCGCTGAGTCTTTGAGGCAAATTGCCAATTTCCCTTGCGTTGTTATTCGCGCTTTAGCTCCCGGAAAAAGCTTGCTGAGCTCCACAGTTATCTTAAAAACACTAAGCGGTCTTAGTGCATCAGGGTTATCAGGAGAGTGGAAAATTAATTCTGGTAGAGTCGTAGAAAATATTTTCTTCCGTATGCTTTGAGTAGCCGCGGAGGCGATCTCCTTGGCTACTTTCTTAGCGGCGACTTTCGTCGCTTTCTCTTGTCGAGTTGGAATGTGACTCCACATTCCCCTCTCATCGGCAGCGTGAGATATGTCGTCACCTGTTTCGGACGGTTGATCGTCATCCTCACTGTTTACATCTGTCGGGTCGTTGTCAGTCGCTCCACCATCTCAGCTAGCCTTGCTTCTCGGCGCTGGCGTTCTCTTGCTGCCTCTGTTTCGGTTGATGACGTTTTCGATCTGTGACACTTGACACCGCACCTGTGGCTGCTATCCTCTCCTGATCGTATGCCGGCTTTGCAGCACAACAAAGATGACGAAGAGCGAGATGATTGTGGTGAATAGTCACAATAATCAATATCGTTCAAACGGGTAACTGACGACCCTTGGTGGGGCATATATGGCGACCCCGGTCGAGAATTGCTTGCCTGTAAGCAGATGTTCGGTGGTAGTGCACGCACTAAACTTGGCTCATCTGTGGTACAGGTGGTCTGGTCCACAATATTATTTTCGAAGTCTCGTGTAGCAGACGAACGGTGCGGACGCATGTGAGATCGGTCCCGGAAAATATCGTCGGATATTAGTACGGGAGACTTCTTCATCCGTTTCTTTGTGTGGAACAGGTAGATTTGGTGATTAGGAGTACTTTGTGCACAAAAGGGGAACTGTTGGCGAAGTGTCGTGAATTTAGTGACTCTCAGAAGGTTTATTACTACGAATTTAGACTAGGGTGATTTCTGGTCGCGTGTGCGGTGCAGGAAGCTGTAAAAAAGATATTGCTAAGTATTTGTCCGATCTCTCCCTTGGAGTTCCGCGAGCGGGTGAGCTACGTGGTTTTCGTTTCTGTGGTGTTCTTGTACACTTGTGCGTCAGCCACGGGTTAGCACAATCCCGTGTGGTTGCCGCCATCTTGGCTTCGCCGTGCCTAACGGTCTAGGCTTAGCGGAGAGTTGTGTCTCGCTCTGGCCGAACGCTGTGTGCGAAAGAGGACGAAGCCGTCTCATCTTCGCGCGCAGTCTTACGGACAGTGCAGACGAGCGCATCCAGCGCGGACATGTGAGGCGGTCCATCAAGTGGGCAGTGCGACCTAGATCTCGTCTGGTTTCGGTATCCCGCAATACTGCTCTCATAGTCACCGACCGATTTCCTTTGCGAGTTTTGCCAGGGATTGTCGTTTTACATCGACTTTGGTAGTTAGGCCATAAGTGGTGGTTGGACGGTGGTACGGTAGGGAGTGTCATGTCGTCTTTTCGGGCGCTGCCGGACAAGGGAATGGGAGAAGTGGAGGAGCAAGAGGCCTTTATGGACGTCAACGGGGACGCCGTTGTTGCGACTGAAAAGGAGTCTGCGGATAAAGGGAAGCCGGCGGATAAAGGGAGAACCACAGTTAAAGGCAAAGAGGAAAAAGTGACCACAACACAAAAAGAGGAAAGAAGAAGGAGGAAAGCAGTCAGGCAAGCACGGTGCTACCTCAAGGCGCCCTTTTTGATGTCAACTACAATGGACCGCTGAAACAGCTTGGGATTGTGGTTGAGGCCGCGTACAAAGAGGTCATTGGCACCAATAATGTACATGTGTCTATCAAGGAGAGGATGCTCCCTCTGCTGGCAGAAATGAAGGCCGCCATGAGAAAAGAAGAGGACGACCAAAAAGAAAGGGAGATGCTAGAAGATAAAGCTAAACAGAAATCTACCACGCCAGGTTTCCTCAGTAACTGCATCTGCGAGAAGAAACGTCCCAAGATGGTCGATGCGGCCTGCGAGACGGACCCTGTCTCGATAATAGAAGTTGCGAAAGACCCAGTCAACAAAATCAATAAAATGATTTTCGGCTGTAACTCGAAAGAGGATTTGTCTACGCTTGTAAAGACCAACTGGCCTAAACAGGTGTACACGCACACCAAGCTGCACAAGTCCAGTACCGTTAAAGAGAGTCCGATTCGACTACTAGTAGTTCGGGAGGGCTCGAAGGACGATGCTGTGACGTGGGACAACATGTCAGTGCAGTTCGGTGGCCTCAGATCCGAAACAGCTCAGAAGGTCGGCGAGATCGTGGCTCGTTATGTCATGGAGAGGGGTGATGAAGGTGAAGTAACTACACGGGCTGTAATTGCTCTCCGCCTCCCCAAAGAGCATGATCTGGCTAAAGAGAACGCTCTTCTTAAGAGCCTTCTCCATAAAGCTAATGAGGTAACGATTTCAAGTGGGGTCGAGCAGGGTAACAGCCCGGTTCCCTGTTATTTGACCAGCGAGCAGGAATGCGGGTACTATACTGCCTGTAAACTGCTTGAATGCCTTGCCCGACAATTCGGAATTCACCTTGGGCTGACTACCAGCAAGAATGGACGCAAGGTGATTGGTGTTGACGGCCAGAACGGCAGTGACGATAGCAGAAGAGGCTAGGCAGGTGCATGCGCCGACAGGAGCAGCGGCGTAAGAAGAAATTTCGGACACTGGCGCGGAAACCACCATGGACGAAGAAGGTTTCACGCAACTCCTGCGCGATAAGCGTGGACGCCTAAAGCGTGCCCATAGCTCTCCCAATACGCAATGCCGGACGTCGAAGCCACGAAACAATGATGGCCAGTAAACAGGACTTCATCAGCATTTTGCAGCTAAACTGCAACCGTAGCAAAGGTGCCCATCATATGCTGGAAACGATTGCTCGACGCCGTAGGGCAAACTTATGCCTTCTGAGCGAGCCCAACATTACCCTTGCCAAGCGCAAGGCACATGTATGGACGGTTGACGACGGTAGGGCCAGCTGCATCGTAGAGAGTAAAAGTAGTTGGAAAAGGAAGCGGCAAAGGATTCTTGTGGGTTGAACTCAAAGGCCTGGGTCGCATCTATTCCTGTTATAGTAGCCCCAATGGTACACTAGCGGACCTGCTGGAGCTACTTGAGGACGTCACAATGTCGACGCGGGCCAGCTTGGAACCGCTAGTTATCTTTACCGGTGACTTCAACGTGCTGGCGGAGACAGTGCCCTGGGACCTAAAGGCAGCCGAACGTCGGCGCTTGTGGGTTAACCCAGATAGGGAGCTCGTACAAGAACGCGAGGTGACACTCGATCGGTGGCAGAAGGAGTGGGATAGCATCCCGAACGGGCAACCAGCGGCGCTCGTGAGGAACCTCATTCCGAACATCCGCCAATAGATGAATCGTCCCGGGGGCCGTCTCACATACCACCTGACCCAAGTCCTCACGGGTCACGGCGATTTCCAGGTGTATTTAAATCGGACAGGGAAGGCTGAGACAACGCAATGCTTGTACTGTGACGAGGTGGACACTTCGAAACATACAGTATTGCGATGCGCCGCATGGACCGAGACCAAACGAGGCTTGCCCAGAAAGAACACGCTGGGAGAGCTAGTCACGTGCATGCTTACGTCGGTCAAAAACTGGGACGCGGCTGCAAAGCCTATTCAACGGACCATGAAAGCAAAGGAAAAGACAGGAAGAAGAAAAATGGTGGAAAGCGTCCGAGAGTTGTTGCCAAAACGCGACTCGACAAGCAGAACCTAAAGATTTAAACTTTCCGAGACTTCCCCGCCGCCTGTGTGTAGTTACTCTTCTGTGTTAAGGATCCCGCAGGTCGGAGGGTCATCTTAAGGAGGATACATATATGTAGGCACTGCCGTCTATATATGTAGGGTTTTAGTGGGTATTGCCTTAATCCTTCGGCTCGACTCTTGTCAAACGCCAAGACTTGCCGTTAGGTGGCTGAGTCCCACACTGTCTGAGCGTTGGCATGTTAGGGGGCTTACTAACTCCTGTTATGCTTTCTCTCAGTCGTACGTAAATGTATTTTAAACCCTACACCTCCTCCAAAAAAAAACATTATCTTCGGGATGGTGCATCCGTTCAGTTTTCGAAGGCGTATCCACCACAACTTCGATAAGGCCGGGTAAGACAAATCGAGCAACTTTTTTTCACTTCAACACTCTGGGGGTGATCACTGTATCTGGAAGAACCTTTCGTGCACTTCACACTGGTGGCAGCACAGTATTTCCACAAAAAAGAACCGCTTTATGCGAGAACTCGGTGTAAGCGTGTCCACTCACGGCTAGCGCTTGCAGACGAAAAAGTTATTATTATTATTATTATTATTATCATCGTCGTCTTCTTCTTCTTCACCACCAACCGCTCGATAAATACGCAGCTGAGAACAGCGAGCCGTCACCGCCGTGTATCCACTGTCACCCACCCGCCAACATCTCGGGGCGATCCTATACGTATCGTTAGGCAGAACCACCGTCGGTCACCACCATAATAGGGCCTCTAAACCTTGGTTGCAGCTTGGCTGCAGCTCGCACGTCACGATCGGCAATCGGCGGCGAACTGCGACCACGTCGCCAACGGCGGCATCTCACCTCACTCGATGCGGTAGCACTCTGCGGTACCACCGACGCTCCGGTGGGATTAGATTGAGCAATCTCTCTTCTCCTTTGCCGCGCTCCTCTCCTTATCAGAAATACATTTAATATATTTCTGCACCTGCTGATCAACACAGTTCTTCATCCGCGGGAACCAATACAAAACGTTCTCGTATAATCCGCAGGGTCTTGTCTGTCCCAAAATGACCCGCCTTAAGATGGGCGGTGACGAAAATGTTATGTGGTTCCTGTACTGGCGTGGTACAACGAAGGGTAATTTGCGGTTTTGGCGTGCCGCATACACCATCTCCAATTGATTGTCTGCCATTTGCATCAACATCGCTTCTAAACCAACACACTGACGAAGCGTCAATGTGTATGTAGCTCGGTTGGTCGTCCGCGCGATCCATATTGACTAACACCTTCGACCCGCTCGTTAACTCCTTCTTCAGCGCCGCGAACGCCTCCTTGCATTCATCGGTTCTTTCAAACGAAACGTTGTGTTTGAGTAGTGAGCTCAGCGGGGCGGGCTGCTATTGCTGCAAAACCCTTCACAAATCGGCGCAAAAAAACTTGCAAGACCGAGGAAGCGCCGCACATCTGTGCACTCGCCGGTCGAAAGTAATTCCGAATTGCTTCGGTCTTCGTCTGGCCCGGTAGTACTCCGTCATACGACAGCCTAAATCTGAGAAAAAGTCAACCTCCCGCATGAAAAAGCGCCCATCATCATGACGCGAGGCTGGTAGTGGCCATCCGGGTGTCGAGAACGCAGCTTTGCTGGCTGACGACGGTGACGTGGGAGAAACTCCATGCAAGATCGAGAGTAGTAAACAGCCTTTGCCCGCCAACAGCATCCAAAATCTCATCAGTGAGCGGCAGCGGAAAATTCGCCTTCACGGTCTGACGATTCAATGAACTGAATTCAATGAACTAGTCTGACGAATGTCTATGACTAGTCGAAACCGGTCGGTATTCTTTTTCACTAGAAGGACAGGACTCGCATATGGCGAGGTTGATCTCGGTATCATACCAGCGCTTAACATTTGCTGTATCAACTCTCGCCACGCTTCTCGCTCTACACCCGACAACCGATAGGGCTTGGAGGCCACCGGCCGGCTACCGGGCACCTCCACAATCTCAAATTGCGCCAGAGGGGTATGACCCAGCTGTTCCATCGACGTGGCAAAAACGACAGCATATTTGTTCAGCAACTCAACCAACTTCACGCGAATGTTAGCCGGGACACCCTTCCCGACCACGACGTCATCACACTCTATACGACTCCGTTGCACCTGCCGAACCACTGTTGCTGGCTCCTTGTTGTTGTGTATCACCGCCTCCTGACGAACATCTTCTTCCAAAGTGACTCTGCCGCGTTTAGTCAGTGTTCCTTCATGCAATTTAATATCCATATCACTGTAGTTCAGGACGGGAAGCACGGCCACTCCATCCACACTGAGATCGATCAATACTCCGCACGGCGACTCAGCCTCATCTTTCACCACAACCGCGCATTATCCACTACCGGCAGCCTATACATGGACAAAGTTAACGGTACGGGGCCGTAACGTTACTTCGTATCTGGCTCTCAGCCCGACTTGGTGCTCCGGTAGCAGACTGACTACCTCCGGGTAGAATTCGACGCTTAGAATGAGAGCTCGTCCTCCACGGAAGACAGTGTCTAACTCTCTCAGATCCAGCAAATTCTTGCTGAGTAGAAAGGCTTCTCCGCATAGTGCCGCAGCTTCGAGTATCATCAACGTCACTTCGTGGTTTACCATTCCATCTGCTTCTACCGCAACCAAGCATTCTCCCAATGGAGCACAAAGGCCGCCGCCGAGGCCTCAAACGCCCCTCATCTCGGTCGACCGAATTGTCAACCGTATTTGCCTGACGGCACTGTGCGATATACACGTGATATATATATATATACCCGAATGTCTACCACATTCGCAGTCCATTTCTGCCGTCCACTCACACTGGTTTCTTCCGTCATCCTCCAGCGGTCCATCTGGGTGCATCTCTTAATGTTGCCGACCGCCGTTCACTCGACTCACCTCGGCGGTAGTACAACTTTTTGCATAGTGGCTGCGTTGGTTGCATCGGAAACAACGTACTATGCCACTCTCTCGATCAGCGTTCACGGTTTGGCCGCCACTCAGTGAGTCCAGTTGCGGTTGTTGTTGTTGTTTTCGTCGCTGCTGTTGTTGTTGTTGCCGGCGGCGGTTCCCACACGCACTCCGATGTTTACCTGCCTTAGCGCTCTAATCTGTTGCTGTTGATGCATCAACACCTGGCACCTGTCTCCGTAGTAGCCTACTGGTCGGCATTGATAACAGACCGTTTCAGGCCTGGCATCTTTACCGGCGGCACTTCCTGCTCTAGCCGCGCCGCCGACGACGACCATAGTACGACGTCAAGTCTGCAACTCCATTGCGTCTTCTATTGCGTGGATTAATGCGGACACACTGCTATGTTGGCGAGCAGCAATGCCGTGCACCACAATTTCGAACTTTGGAAGCAGTCCAGCCAACACTCGAGCCTTGATTTTGCCGATTGACAACGACAGTTTTAGTGCCGGTGCTTCTACGCGTGCGAAGCACCCCAACGACTCCTGCTGTTGTTACGGTTTTTATCCAAGTCACGTCTAAACGCAGTTAGAAACGCGTTCATCCACGTTTCGTAGGTGTCGCTGCCGTACCCATGCGTCGTATGCCAAATGCGAGCTTCACCGACGGGTCATAATCACCCGACGGGTCTCACTTCATGACCATCCGCCGATCTCCTTTGCAATTTCAAGCAGCCGGATCCAATCTTCCGCTGAGACGCCATCGCTCCTCGAGAACGTCTCCACTTGGCCGCTGACGTCGCTAGCCGTCTCAATGCGCACTGCCACGCCTGGTTCTGTCTTCCTCTTCAACGTCAGCTGAGTCGCCATAGCCTGCGTGGCGTCCGCCATCGCTTTCAACGAGCTCATCATTTCGGCTAGCATCTCCATAGTTACCGGCGTCCCGCCGCCGTTCGTCGCCATTTTTGCACCGTCACCGGTCTCGGCCAATAATCCTAGCCGCTTGCTGCCGCTGCAACTTTGCGCGCGCGTTTCTTCCACGTCAGGCGACTACTATTCCACGGACACCCGGTCGATCTGAACTCGCGTCGACTCAACCCGACCGCAGCAGCACCGCACTCAGTTCTATTTAGCACTACTCCACCTTCCGCCAACCGCCCCACCTTGCTGTTCTTCGCCGTGGACTCGACACCCTTGCTGCTCCACTGAGCACCCTCCTGAACGACGAAACAACTAGAATCGGGGTAGGTCTTCGTTTCGGCTGTGACCTGGTATCCCCCCATCAGTGTAAATGTGGCCACCCCGTTGACAAATTAGCCCCATCACGGGTTGTCGTGCATTATGAGTGCGGGACGGCGGGCCAGACATGCCGGTATGAACGACACCTTCGGCCGAGCGCTTCGTTCAAGTGGATTCCCCTGCCTTTTAGAGCCCCAGAGCCTGTCCGCCGACGATGGTAAGCGCCCGGATGGGATGACTCTCACCCCCTTCAGCAGGGGCAGGACGCTTGTCTGGGATGCCACTGTCACCGACTCATTAGCACGTTCAGTGGTCGGTGGCGGGGCGATCTCGGCAGGCCACGCCGGTAATCTAGTGGAGACGAGGAAACTCGCAAAATACGCCTCAATAGGTTACCCACATGAGTTTCAACCGCTAGCGTTCGAGACCTTGGGCGGCCCAGGCAACCTTACTCGCAGATTTCTCTAAAGAGTCGGCGAGCAGCTGAACCTCGCAACCGAAGACAAGAGATCTGCGGCTTTCTTGAGACAGCGCCTCGACCTTGACATCCAACGCAGGAACGCGGCGTCCGTCCGCGGCACGCTGCTGAAGTGGTCCCAGCCTACTCTATACGAGATAGAGTAATATTCCCAGTGCACACGTTCTCAGAAGACAATTTTAGCTCCATCAGCATTTTAAATATATATATATATATATATATATATATATATATAAAATATATAATATATATATAATATATATATATAATATATATATAAATATATATATATATATAATATATATATATATATAAATATATAATATATATATAATATATATATAAATATATTTATATATATTATATATATATATATATCCATCGGCCATACCACGTTAAATACGCCGGTTCTCGTCCGATCACTGAAGCTAAGCAACGTTGGGCCCGGTTAGTACTTGGAAGGGAGGCCGCCTGGGAACACCGGGTGTTGATGAACGCTTGTACCTCTTATCTAAAACTCTCATAGAATTTGGACAAGAATGTCGCACATTTCGGCCAACTAGGGGTGTTGGGCAGGGAGATCCTCTGTCCCCCCTTTTATTTAATCTAGTTCTCGACGACATTCTTTCAAAATTAGACAAAACTAATATCGGGTACCAATTTACTGATGACTTCCGCCTTATGGGCTTAGCCTTTGCGAATGATCTCATCCTCCTAGCCTCCACGAAGTATACTCTCCAACGGCTTCTTAATATTGCGGACCCCCTCTTAAAATCCCGAGGCCTTGAAATTAATACTAATAAAAGCTTTACTATCTCCCATCTATTTAATAGGAAGGAAGGTAAAGATTTTATTAATACCGTACCAGAATTTAACGTTGGAGATCGGCAATTGCTAGCTAAAGGTATGAGCGATCGATGGAGATATCTTGGAGTCGACTCCTTAGCGACCTAGATAAAGAGATCAGAAAGGTTGTTAAGTCGAAATGCCTTAAGCTCGAAAACTCGGTGCCGAACGCCTACCTGTACACGCACACAGCACACAACGGTCTGGACATCCCCTGCCTCCAAACATTTATCCCCAGACTCCGCCTCTCCCGCCTGACAGCACTACAACACTCCACGCACCTTGGGGTCCAATGGATGCTAACCACCGAGCACTTCAAAAAAGACCTTGCGGAAACAAGACTTTTTTGCGAATATACGAGTGTCGTATATATAAAGTGTATTGCAAAAAAATAGCAACTCATGTTTTTTTGTGATAATTTCGGCTTGTCCCCAAAGATTTTCAATAGGATTCAGGTCTGGACTTAATGCCGGCCAGTCAAAAAGTGGCACTCCTTGTTCTTGAAAAAAGGCTATAGTGCTAGCCGAGGTATGAAACGTGGCGTTGTCTTGTTGAAAAACTGCGTCAGGTCCCCCAATTCTTCTGAAGTGGGCTTCTAACTGGGAACCGACAATGCGCTGGTACATGTCAGAATTGTTTCGGCCCACAATCTCCACTAGATCAGACTTCCCATTATATCCAAACGCGCCCCAATATTTCACAGAGCCACCACCGGCCACACGTTTCGAGAACCATTAGGTTCCTTCCGTAAGTCGTGCCAATAGTACTGACAGCCGTCAGGGCCATCGAGATAAAATTTCTTTTCATCCGAGAAGACGATGTTTTTCCACTCGTTATCCCAAGTTTGTTATCTATGCGAAAATTCACGCCGTGCGACAATGTGCTTCGGTTGCAGTCGCGGCATAAGCTTCCTTTTCGCGTATCGCACGTTTTTGTCAGAACTTAACACTCGGTACACTGTGGATCGGTGCACTGGCACCCCCAAAGTAGTACTGATCCTGGAAGAAGACATTTGGTCATGAGTAGCCAACTGTATGATCCTTCGCCGATCTCGAATAGTCAAAACTGGCTTACGCCCACTGTTAGATCTGCACCTTTGGTTCACTCCAGGGTGTAAGAACCTGCTGATGGTGCCCTTATGCCGTCCTAATCTGGTTCCTATAGCAGTTACTGTATGACCGAGCTCAGCATATGCCTCAATTCTTGTCTTTTCGTTATCCGAAAGATCCTTTGTACGACCCATGGTTTAAACATAAGATTCGTCGTTAGTTCGGAACAACGACTAAGCTGTAGAATATTTTGCAGCTATATAACGATTGATTTAGCTAGACAATATTCCTGACTTTTGATCCCTGGGATCGAATATCAGCTGTAGTATCGACTATCCTTTACAAACAAGAGCTGTGTTGTTAGCATGTTATTAGTGCTAATATTTTGCAACACTGTTTTTTCACACTTTTTTATTTTTTGTATGAACCGATTTTGAGATTACAATGAAATCAACACTATACTCATGTTTCGTCATGAACATCATGCGCTTAAAATTTCAAGCCATTCAAATAAACCAAGCCGAAATTATCGCAAAAAAACATGAGTTGCTAATTTTTTGCAACACACTTTATATATATATATAAAGTATGTTGCAAAAAATTAGCAACTCATGTTTTTTGGCAATAATTTCGGCTCGGTTTATTTGAATGGCTTGAAATTTTGATGTACATGAGCGCATGATGTACATGACGAAACACGAGTATGGTGTTAATATCGTTGCAATCTAACAATCGGTTCATACAAAAAATGAAAAGTGTGAAAAAACAGTGTTGCAATTTATTCTACAGCTTAGTCGTTGTTCCAACCTAACGGCGAAGCGTATGTTTAAACCATGGGTCGTACAAAGGATCTCTCGGATAACGAAAAGACAAGAATTGGGGCATATGCTGAGCTCGGTCATACAGTAACTGCTATAGCAGCCAGATTAGGACGGCATAAGAGCACCATCAGCAGGTTCTTACACCCTGGAGTGAACAAAAGGTGCAGATCTAACAGTGGGCGTAAGCCAGTTTTGACTATTCGAGATCGGTAAAGTATCATACAGTTGGCTACTCATGACCAAATGTCTTCTTCCAGGATCAGGACTACTTTGGGAGTGCCAGTGCACCGATCCACAGTGTACCATAGTGTTAAGTTCTGACAAAAACGTGCGATACGCGAAAAGGAAGCTTATGCCGCGACTGCAATCAAAGCACATTGTCGCACGGCGTGAATTTTCGCATAGATACCAAACTTGGGATAACGAGTGGAAAAACATCGTCTTCTCGGATAAAAAGAAATTTAATCTCGATGGCCCTGACGGCTGTCAGAACTATTGGCACGACTTACGGAAGGAACCTAAATGGTTCGAAAACGTGTGGCCGGTGGTGGCTCTGTAAAATATTAGGGCGCGTTTGGATATAATGGGAAGTCTGATCTAGTCGAGATTGTGGGCCGAAACAATTCTGACATGTACCAGCGCATTGTCGGTTCCCAGTTAGAAGCCCACTTCAGAAGAATTCGGGGACCTGACGCAGTTTTTCAACAAGACAACGCCACGTTTCATACCTCGGCTAGCACTATAGCCTTTTTTCAAGAACAAGGAGTGCCACTTTTTGACTGGCCGGCATTGAGTCCAGACCTGATTCCCATCGAAAATCTTTGGGGACATTTGGTGAAGCAGATTTACGCAAATGGTCGACAATATGATAATTTGTCGGACATCAAAGAAGCTGTCCAGCAAGCATGGACTAATATTCCACTTTCGTACTTACAACAGCTTATTAACTCCATCAAGTTTACGATTTATTTCAGAAGAAGGGACGAAAACCCCGTTTCAAGAATTGAATATGTAATATTAAGTGATACAGCCCTGCTAAGAATCGAATAGGCCGTAAGACGTTATTGTTGCTAATATTTTGCAACACTGTTTTTCACACTTTTTTATTTTTTTGTATGAACCGATTGTGAGATTGCAACGAAAATAACACCATAATCGTGTTTCGTCATGTGTCATCATGCGCTTGCAATTCGTTCAATTCATCATGGCTTGCAATTCAAAATTGCAAGCCGTCCAAATGAACCAAGCCGAAATTATCACCAAAAAACATGAGTTGCTAATTTTTTGGAGCACACTTATATATATATATATATATGGTTTAAGTATTATTTTTATTCATAATGTGCTACTTCACGCTTCCGGCGACAGAACTATGTAATGATTTGTTGCTCTAAAGGTGTGCATTCCACTGCATGGTAAATGGGCACGCCTCCGCAGGCGGAACCGGCAGGTGCACAACTCCTACTTCTCGTGAAAAATAGCGTTTGAACATACTAGGTAGTGATAATAATGTATTATGCTCCTCGTGATGAAAGGTGGCGTTTGAACATACCAGATAATAGCGACAACCATGTAGTATTATGTACCTGGTTTATACGTGGCGACTGTCACATGCAAAACCAAACCAGAGATGCAAAGCTTTTGAAAATAAATATGTAAGGTATGGTCATGCATCATGCGTCAGACTTAAATCACATAGCGAACTTTGCGATTTTTTATTGTCAAACGTAGTACTTAGCCCTAACAAGATATGAATGGTGACCGCTTTCCTTTTAATACGGAAGAAAGATATAGACCTTTTTGGTGGCAATGTACGTAGTGCGTAGTGCAGTTGGCAATTGCCGCCTCTTACAAGTCTCACAGCAGTTTTATAGTGCACATGACTTTTTTGATGGCAACGTACATAGTGGTTTATTCTTCTGGTTGCAGTTGCCTGCCTTCTTCACACGTCTGTCTCACAGCAGTCTTCTGCTAGTGCACATGTTGTTTTTATGTGCAGACCCTGTTTCGCTAGAGTATCAGACACCGCGTTTCTCGTCAATGCCCACATATGAGGACATATGAGGGTACACAGTGACCGTACTGTTTGCGAGGGATGTTCAAAACCCGTATACACTCACTGCGCTTACCATATTCCGGATAAATATGAAACAAATTGCAAGTCCTGTTTCTGGAAGGAGGTTTCGCTTGCGGTGGCCAGCAGTATAACAGTTAAACTAAACTGCAACTGCGCCATTGAACTACAATGCATGACAAAACAGATAGACGAGCTCACAAAGAAGCTGGCCAATATTAATACGACTAAAGTTGTACCGAAATCAGCTGGTATAAATCACCGCACTCAAAGCCAGTCATCCAAACAACAGCATCAACAACAGACTCAACATCAACGAAAGGCCCACCACTCTCATCTACATCAACAAAGCGCGACACACACACCCTCAACTTTAGCAGCCGACACGCCACGTCGTCGGCGCTCTCACAACGACCTACAGCAAAACGTGCGCACATCAATGCAGAGAGAGGGAAGCACACGTCAGAACAACGCATGGCAGAAGGTCGGACCGGAAGGCCGTGTAGCACGCGCGATAACCGGCACTAACAGGATGACACACCTTAAAGCGGTAGAAGACCAAGATATCCCCGAACGTCCGCGCACTAAAGCTCTATTTGTCAGCCGACTCCAGCTGTCACATTCGTCAGACTTGCTAAAGGGATACGTTACCCGTATCATAGGTACAGATGTGGACGTAAAGATAACAAAACTGACAGCACTCAATCAGGCGTACTACAATAGCCTTCACGTCCAAGTTAACGCAGCGAATTTTAAAGAACTGCTCGACCCAGCAGTATGGCCCGCAGGGACTCATTTCCGTCCCTATCGGGGTCAGTTGAAGTCATACAGAATACAGCTGGACCCGTGCAAACTGCATATGAATCGGGGAGGGGGGGGGGGAACGTAGTCGCCCAAATGACAAAGACGACGACGATTTGTCGAGTACAACATGACACAAAACAACACCTAAAAGCTAGCAATTACCAGAAACACACAAACAACCGGCACAATATAGATCAAAATGTTTATTGTGGAATGTAGAATCTCTTGATTCGTTATGCGCGTTAGCCGGAGAGCAACTTTTTGCAAATGCTGATTTTATGTTTTTAACCGAGACAATTGTAGTAGACACAAATCACACAATTTTTTCAAACCATAACGTTTTCCACGGTCAAGCAGTAAAACCGCAGGGCAGAGGGCGTCCAAAATGGAGAGTATGTGTAGCGGTAAGGACCACTGAGTGGACCCGGCTTTTACGGTGTAAGTCGCGAGAAATAGTGTTAAAAATCAACGACTATTACCTGATATGTATATATGGCCCACCAGAAAAGCAAGTCACAGATGTAATACATCAATTAGAAGAATGCGTCATGCTATGTGTTAACACAAATAAACATATCATTGTCGCAGGTGACACAAACTATGATTTGTCAATGCAAAATAAACGTCACGAAGCATTCACGGCAGGCATAGAAGACCTAAGACTTCAAATAGAGAACGAACATAATGTCGCTATATACCTAAGCTGGAACGGCTCAAGTGCAGTAGACATTGTGTCATCGTCAGCATGCCAGCCGAGGACACTTGTTTGTAAAATTAGGTCAATACCTTCAGCTCACCGCAAGCACTGTCAAGTAAGATTTAAGCTAACGCGCATTCAAGGCCCATCAGCGGTGACACCAATGCCACAGTTAAGCCGCACAATAAACGCGCACATGCTCCAACAGGCCATACAACTCATGCGACCCGATGACGACATCAACACCACCGAAAAGACGATACGATGGGCAATCCATGTATCAGCTACTACTAGACAATTGGCAAAACCAAACACGCACAAAGCCTGGTTTGATGCAGAATGTCACGAAGTTAAGCGCAGGATATGCAGCCATAACGACAAGAGCCCGTATGGACTTAGCCAACTCGCAGAGATGAAGCGGATGTTTCGGAAATTGAAGCAGACCAAGAAGCGCCATTACGAAGAAAATCAACGCCTGCAATTGATACAACAAAGTGTAAAGAAACTTTGGCTGCTCCTACCCAAGAGACCCAAAGAAGCTAACCCGCTAATTAACGACAAGGAGTGGCAAACACATTTTACAAACCTATTAAAGAGGGAGGTGACACTGCCCGACATGGACTACCCAGGAAAGTTTATACCTTTTACTGAAGCGGAAGTTACGCAAGCAATCATGGCAAAGAAAAACAATAAATCTGCAGGACCGGACCAGATATTCTATGAACATTTTAAAACAAATCTTAGTATGATATGTCCAGTTTTACCAAGTATTTTTAATAAGTGCCTTAGTCAAGGTAATATACCTGACGAGTGACGTAAGAGTTTCTCAATATATAAGCGGAAGGGAGACGCTACTGACCCGACAAATTACCGACGGATCGCACTGACGAGCACTCTGTACAAAATACTTACATCACTTGTAGTGTCAAGGTTATATAACAGCGCCAAAGAAAAGCTACCCGCTGAGCAACACGGATTCCTTCCCGGGAGATCAACCGAAGATGCTATGCATGTATAGATTTTTTTTTGAAGGGGGATAAATATATATATACATACATACATATATATTACAGTTTTATTTGCTTATATGCAAGATGCAACAATTGTATCCTGATGAACGTGTACACCAGATAAATCAAGTGGAAACGTCACATATCCTCCAGGTTCGGGCGTGTCCAGTCTAGCAGAGTTCCACGCACAGAGGCGGCGTTACCCCGCTGAATGTCCAGCGATAGTCTCTGGTGCAAGTACTTGACAGCTCTATGGTCCCCTGTCAAACGATTGAGCACCTTGCCGACACATTGAATAAGTTTGTGCGTCTTCGGCAGGCCCAGCCAACGCTACTGCGTCTGGCATTCCCAGTCCACCTAAAGACGGGAAGCAGAGCCTGCAAGCCTGCATCGGGTGAGAGGCGTACGTTCAGGAGCAGTTCCAGTGTCTTCAAGGTCCACTCGTTAAAAGCTCGAAGGTTCTCGGTCGAGTCAAAACAATTAGCCCCTCTAAGTAAGTGAGTTATCCGGGTCGCCGAAAAGCACGATCTCAGTAGGTACATTCCGCGATGAGATCCCAGCGAGGGAAGACGGCTGGCGGCTACTTCAAGCTTTTCTCTCCACGCGTCTAGAGCCCCAGGTAGCCCCTCTTGGCAAAGAGGAACCCCGAGGAGCTCAATGTCACTCTTCTGGACTACCTTGCAACCGGGAAGGAGATGGCATAGCTCCGATATATTCGGCGAGATCATATCCTCGGGGCCCGTGATGTAGACCTCGCATTTCCCAGGGTTTAGGGATAGACCACTCACCCTCTCGAAATCCAGGACTCTGTGGATATCATCGATTACCGTAGCTAGGTTACCTCCAAGCACACCGTCGTCTAGGTACCAGGCATTTAGAGGACTTTGTAGGGAGTCGATCAAGTCCTTTACGCACAGGCAGAACAGCGGTGGACCTAATGGGTCTTCTTGTTGGAGGCCCGACTGCGAAGATATAGTCGCGTGTGGCAGAACCAAGTGCGACGATTAAGCATAAGCCGCAGGTACCTGGTGAAACATTTGCGGGGCGTAGCATTTCACCGCGTTTAGCAAGTGGTCTCTTCTGACGCTATTAAAGGCATTCCTAAAATCCAGCTTCACCAAGACAGTCGGGCTACTGCGGGAGTTTATAAATGCACGAGAGGTATGAATTCCGATCTCCGTCCCGCCAGTAGTTGCAAAACCCAGCTGATGGTGGCCAATTGCCGATAATATTTCAGCTTTGTTGGCAGCGCACCCTATTTTTGAAGCCAACCTCCGGAGTGTGGACGAGCATGCTATCGGGCGGATAGAGCCGTCTTTCTCCTTGAGAGCAAATAGTCGTGCCCCAAATATAATAGGTTGAAGGGCTATAGGGGGAGACCCCCACCGAAGAATGTCTACAACCTTTGCTAGTGCATCCGCCAGTCTATCGGCGACGGATCCTAAGACAGCGGACAGGAGGTCCTGAAGAAGTCGAGGCCTAAGGAAGTCAAGACCAGCTGCAGAGCTCCTAGGAAAGGATCTCACGGCCAAGCGCACTTAGTCGCTAGAGGTAGTGGATGGTAGCATAGTCGGGGGACGAGATGGCAAGCAAAGGTCCGAGGGGGCTTGCGGATGTTTGTCTCGAAGAGATTCAAGGCTTTCGGACTGACATATAAATGTATCCGTAGAGCCAATGAGTCTGGTGGCGCCAGTGACGTCCCCTTCGGAGAGCTTGAATATGGCGCGTCTACAGATCTCATCTTCGGGGTCCCTCCTGGTAGTCGTCCTAGTGTCATGGTGTACAATGTTCTCAATCCGTAAACCCTGCGAAAAATCGCGAAGGTTCTTTTTGATAATCACTGTGAGAGAGCGCGTGTCGTTTCGGATTTGCGGAAGGGCAAGCACCACCGGGGCGAAAGAAAAGAGTGAGTGCCAGGCCTCAATGTCGTTGTTTAAGGCGACTTTCAATAAAACTTTCGTAAGCTCGTCTGCGACGGACGCCCTGACAGCCTTGGGCAACACCCGGACTAGCCTTGCATGTCGCATGGTATTCTGGATGTGTCCAACCAGTTCCTCCGAGGTGGCCAATGTGCCAGTGGTTGGCGCTACTTCTATGCACCCGACGCCGGGGTGTCTGGCGGACATGTGCCTAGAAAGCCCTCTTCTTGTATATATGTTGTTACACACAGGACAAGCGACCCTGTTTAGGCAACGTTTCGTGGCATCGCTAGGTTGCTGATAGAGCTGCGGTCTTCCATTATAAGGAAAAGTTCTTTAGCTTATCAACTACCGGCAGCAAAGCTAATAACGGCTTTAATGCTTTGGCAATCGTCGTGAGTGTGGCTGCCAGGTCAGAACTAATACTCTGGAGTACTTTTGCCAGGTCCGACAAGGTGGTTCCGATACTGCCTGGTGGTGTTGCTTTCTTAACTTTGTGCTTTCGCACCCTCCGTGTCAAAGGCCGCGGTCGAGTGACCGAGCTTACTCTACTATATCTAGGCTTGCGCCGAGGAAGGCGCCGAGGTCTGGGCAAAAGAACGTGCGGAGCGCTTCCATCTTGAGTCGACGAGATGCCCCGCAAGACTGCAGCGTATGACGGTTTGTCATCCGCGACGCCCCGTGAAGAGTCTCCCACAGGAACCGGGCACTGCGCTTCTTCTGTGATAACTGCAGATGGATTAACCGTCTGCACTTGTCGAAGGGTCCTAGCTTCCATGATAATTCGGTTCTTCTCACGAAGGTAGACTAAACGTGGACAAGTGGGGGAACCAGCCGCGTGAGACCCGTTGCAGTTGACACACCTCGAAGGATGAGGACACTCCGCTGCCATGTGGTCTGACTTGCCACACTTTTTGAAAGCCCTTCGCAGAGCGCATCTGTCAGCAAAATGACCCGCTCTTTGACAGTTAAGACACAGTTTGGGCTGGTCTGGTTCAAGTATCACCAGGTGAACCTTAAAACCTAGAAAAATTGACGCTGGTGGCTGGCGGTCAAATGTTAAAATCACCTTATTGAGCGGTATTTTACCCGCCTGCGTTGAGTGGTAGAGGCGCCGCACAGCGGTAACTCCTGCACTACTTAGCTCGTCTCGTATCTCGTCGTCGGTAAAAGCCACGTTTACGCCTTGGATCCTTGCTTTGGAACTCGTCAAGGCTCTTGTGACTCCTAAACTACCACGTCTTCCGCTGCAACAATCTGCGATGACTCTAGCAAATCGAACTCGGTCAGCTGAAGGCTCAGAGAAATCCGATTCCTCAGAGACGCAACCACACTGTCTCCGAGTGTGCACTATGCACCCGTCGACCACTCAGTACACGCACAATCGTTGATGCAATTATCACTGCAAACGTTGAAGTCAAAACTCAGAAAACAATCTATTTTACTGGAGCCAACAGAAACACGACCACACTCTGCCGAATCAAACGGCAAAAAAAACATATATATATATATATATATATATATATATATATATATATATATATATATATATATACATATATATACATACACACATAAATAGATCTATATATATATATAGATATATTAATGTGTGTATGTATATACATACACACATAAATATATCTATATCTATATATATATATATATATACATATTTATTTATTCACCATAATATTGGTAGCAGTATACATCTAATGTTATGCGAAGTCAACACTGATCCTATTTATATATTTTAAGACCGCATTTGACTTTGTTCCAAGGGACCGTCTTTTAGAAATCATTCGTAGCCATTTTTTTAATACGCGGAGCGATGTACAACCTTATCCGGGACATGCTTCACTATAACTCCATCATAGTTAAGAACGGAGATCATTATGTCAACAACACCATAACTCAAACGGTAGGATTGACCCAAGGAGATCCTGCTAGCCCATTCCTGTTTATAATGTGCATAGCAACCCTATCGGATCGTCTACGCGATGCAAAAGCTGCGCACGCCTTCTACGCAGATGACCTAGAGTCATCTTTGCAAAGTCGCGTGAACATCTGCAGTATTTCCTAAACATAACAGTTCATTGGTGCAAAGGTGCAAAAAAGGTGAACAGGCTAACAGTCAACATAGATAAAACAAAGGTCCTTCGCTTTACCCGAGGAGGGGCATACGCCGCAGCCGACCGCCGCATCAAAATTAATGGCATTGCATTTGAGATTGTCAGCCACTTTTCTTATCCCGGCGTTACACTGACACCAAGACTCTCTTTTGGCAGACATGTAAAAAAAATACTAGCCAAGGCGACAGCTACTGTCATGCTTCTCAGTGAACCTCGAGATATCGACTTGAAGAGAGCGCTAAACATATTTAGGCTAAAAATGGTCCCTATTATACGATACGGCCTGCCTGCAATAGCACCTTCTCTCACTGTAAGCGATCTGAAAAGGCTAGACCGTTTAAAGGCACTTTATATCAAGCGCGTGCTAATTCTACCCAAAAACGCCTCTGCTACATTCGCTCTTGAACTATGTCGCAAACGAACCCTTACAGAGGACTTTGCCCTAGACGGACTATCTCTTAGTGAAGCCGTACTCACAGTATACAGGGAGTTTCGGGAGATACGCAACGTGAAATTTGCGACTAATAACTATACGAACGGACCAGCGTTTTGCTCGGACAAACGGAAGAGAGGAGCCCAGAAGAACCGAGCACTCATTTGTCGAGTGACAAGGCACGGATACCATCACCACATGTGTTTGAGTGGACGGTGTTTTGAGGTCGATGGTTGTGTGTGTAGATTTTGTGGAATTTGTGATATTGATAGACACCTTATACTTGTGTGCGCCGAAATAGAAACAACGTCAGTACAATCTCGTACACACTATGTAGAATCAGTGTAGACTTCGCATAACATTAGATGTATACTACTACCAATATTATGGTGAATAAATAAATATGTATATATTTGTCCCAGTTTCCGGTATGACAGCTCCTGCGTCCCCGAGGAAACCTTGCTGCGAACCGTCGCTGAACATTACTGATGAATACTTCTGTGAGAGTAAGCTTATGGGTGCTCAGCGGCAGGCTCTAGATACCTAGAGCTATGTTCATTCTTTTTCCATTGGATGAAAATAGTGACACAGATATGTGTTTAAGATTTGACACATCAAATACGTCCGTATCAGGAGCCGGCATCTTGTCGCTCAGTTCTAGAATGTTATTTAGGGCGGCCGCTGCTTTGGTATTTCGGCGTTCATACTGGGCTCAGTCGCTTACTGCCACTTCTGATTTTATCGACGTTTTAAAAAGCGGTTTAAGCCACGTTCTGCAAGAGCGTTTTTCAGATCATTTTCATTTTTCATCCACCGGCAGTTGTCTTTCAGATGTGCTTCAAAGAACTGTAAATCTTTAGCTTGGCCAAATATTTTTCCATCTATCCTAACGACTACATTTTGTCCTCGACGCACAATTAAAGCTGTTTTTCCATTTAAACACACCCATTTAGCCGCGTCACCCGAGTACTGAAATAGGCAAAAGCCATGTAGCACGCAGCTTGCAATGTTAGATATTGCTAATACAGAAATCATCGAAGACTGTACTCCACCCTGGGGGACTCCACAATCCCCAACACGATATTAAACAATGCGGCCAATGCATGGCCTCCCGTCAGTCATGCCTGTTCAATATATTTTGCCAGATCTAGGACAGTGTCTTGGGGTGATCATGGTGATCTTTATGCTGACATACTATCTGCGATGTGGCCTCTATCCGCAGACATAAGTCTTCAAAAAAGCATGCGCCTTAAAAACCTTATCAAAATAGGAACATTTTACAATTTGACAATATGTTTTGATGACTCCCGTTGGCCTGCTCGGTTTCAGGATAAGAAACTCTACATCAACTTTACACTCCGTCGGGAAAGCCTCCGTCACTAGTATCTCATTCATATTGGTTAGCATAAACTTTCTGCTATCTTCTCCTAGAAATGTTAGTTTTCTTATTGGTGATGTCGTCAGATTCTGGATCACTTCCTAAATATGCCACTGCAAGAGCCTTATCAATTTAAATTAGGTTGATAGGTCGTGATAGCTTTGAAAAAATCTGCTTACTTATATCAACTTCAGTAGGCTTAGCAACTGAGCACGGTAACAAATCCGGGAGGATAACCGTTTTCAATAGGTCGTTTAATGTTGAGCCTATTTTGTCATTCTTTTTTAGGCAATATACATACATATTGTTTATTTCGCAATAACTTTGCATTTCAAGATGGTACATAATTACAATATAATCATCATTATATACAATTTTAACACTTTAGCGACCGTCCCACCGGGCAAGAAAGTGCAAAGACCGCCGATGCGACTGGCAGCTCGCTGCGTGGTATTTAGCGCATATCTGCGAGCAGAACCGGCAACGACATTGATCGCCAACTTGGTGAAATGCTTGAGTCGAACACAGCAAGTGATGATAGCCATGTACAATGTACCTTGTGTACACGTGCCATCTAGTGCATGCCATTCCCTCCCAAAGCTCCCTGGTGAGATACACATCTAACTGCGCTACCTCAGCCGAGGCCTCGGACACTTTTCTCTGCCACTCCAACAAAAATTGTTGAAGTGGCATTGTAATAGGTGACTTAAGCCTGACACTGATTGTTTTCACTGCCGGTCCGCAACCCGCTAGCAGGTACACAAAGCGATTCCTTGCCGTCCGCGACAAGCAAAGAACGCGCTTCATATATACTGTGAAGCATCTTTCTAGCTGCGCAAAATTTGCCGCGGAAAGATGGCCCCACACCCTGCCAAGGCTGTAGCTCAACATTGGCACAATCTTAAGCTCAAAAAGACGCAATGCAGCACTCAGAGACAGTCGTCGAAGATCTCTCACCTCTGTGTGAATAGAGGCAATAAATAGCCGCCCGACACCTGTCGCCGATGTGCTTGGTAAAGGTCGTTCCCGTATAGTGCAGTCTCAGACCCAAATACGGGAAGGAGTTGACAAACTCCAGCGGTTGGCCACAGCAGGGTATTACGTCTGCTGCAGCCAATCGACCCCCACGGCGAAACTTAATGGCTTTCGTCTTTCGCGAATTTATTTGTAGGCCCTTACGGTGAAAGTAACCTTCTACGTCGCCGACAATACGACGAATGGCACCGCGGTCCCAGTGGGCCACTACTATGTCATCCGCGTACATAACGACGACGGCGTTTCTAAACTCCTTCCGCACGTGGCGGGCTAGGTCTGCAATGAGCAAAGAGAAGGCTAGGCAACTGAGAGGGTCCCCTTGAGGGGTCCCTACGTTTTGCCTCAGCTGCAAGGTGTCTTCGCCCCTTATGTTTACTTCAAGGCGGTCTTCAGCAAAGAAGCTGGAGAGCACTCGTAGAAAAGAACCGCCCACCCCAGCATGTCGAAATGAATCGACTAGTAAGTGACGGGGAGCTTTGTCGAAGCCCTTGACACAATCAATAAAGACGGCGTACAAGTGGCCCCCGGGCACAGCCAACATCCGCTCAACTTCCGACTGCAGTACGTGGATCGCGTCCTGTGTACCTCGACCCTTCCTGAATCCGAATTCCTCCGGAGGTAGGGTCTTCTCCACAGTTGGAAACACCCTCAAGATAATCAACTTGGCGAAGATTTTCTTAAGAGTGCGTTCCGACGCGATACCCCGCTAGAGATTTGGATCGTCCACGTTGTCACCGTATTTGTCCTTGAATAGCAGAGTAAGCCTGGCCTCGTGCCAAACCTGGGGTTTGTGTCCCCCGCTGAGTATCTGATTAAACAGATTACACAGCTCCCCTGCTAAAACATCGGACGACTCAGCCCAGTGTTCGTAATAGATCCCATCAGGACCACTACTCTTCCTCTTGGGCAACCCGCGCAAGATCTGCACCACTTCTTCCACCGTAAACGGCGAATTCATGCAGTGCTGCTCCAGAGTGAGCGGTTGCTCAGTAACTGGGTTAGGAGCGGGGGCGTTTGCATCGAGCAGAAGAGCACTAAAGTGCTGCCGCAACTGCTCTTTTGTCATGCTGTGCATGCCTTTGCTCAGCCGGCGAACAATGTAGACATGGGGTTTGCGCTCTGCTCTCTGAAGCATGCGAAACTCCTTCTCCTCATCATACCGGCGCTTATTCTCCGCGAGCATTTTCTTGTAGGTTGCTCTATGTCGACCATAAGCGCCCTACGATCAGCAACTATCTGGGGGTCGGGGTGCAGAGCCCGTGCTCGGCGCAGGAGCCGCAACACTTCCCGACGTTTTAGGTAGCAGGCCTGTGTTTTTCTGTACTTCTTCTTGACTTCGCCCGTCTTTTTCTGTACTTCTTCTTGAGTACAGCCGCTTTGACAGTGGCCTTCAAAGCGTGGTTGCTTTGTTCAATGTCAGAAGTTGATCCCAGGAGCCGTAATTTGCGCGTTAATACACGCAAATCTAGCTGCCTAGACAAGTACGTTGTCGGCTGCCGCCGCGGGGCGCGCCCCTGGCCAGGCAGACGCAGAGACGCTAGCACCGGCAGGTGCTTCCGTGCTGGAATATTAAGGACCTCGCATCCCTGAAATTCCGTCGGATGTTGAAGGTTATGAAACAGGAAGTCGGTAGTGCTTCTTCCACTTTGGCAAACGTACGTGAATTTATCACGCTCATTCGCGCAATGCAGGCCTCTATTCTCTAGAAGCGTAAGAAGCACATCGCCCTTCCTGTCGGTGGCGCCACTATCAATACGACAGTTGAAGTCGCCGCCGACCAGAGTGGGTAGCTGGAGGTTTAGTCCCGCTAGACCAGCACTGATCGCATCGGCAACTTCAACGTCATCGTAGTGAGGTGGCAGGTAGAACAATGCGAGGTTGAAACTACCTGAGGTGAGTGTCATGCAACACTCACCTCGACACACACATTGCATTCGGGGTGACCCTGTTCGCAAATAGATTGAAAGTCCACCTACTGGTCTTCCCCGCCCTCCGTCTGGAAGACTCGCTAGCAGATGAAAACCTCGCATCTCATCGAGATGCAGTTCCACTCGCATAAAAGTTTCCGTCAAGAGTACAATGTCCACACCTTCGAACAAACGTTCTGGTGCTGGCTGTAAAGCCCCAGATAAACCTTCACATTTCCACAGCAATCATTTGCAGCCGTGAGCAGCATGCAGCTGCCTTGGCAGAAGGCGTCATTGCTGTCTAACTGTTAAGCCATGCCCGTCAGTAAACTCTTCGCATACCCTAGCCTGAGCCGGCGGAGCCCCCAGCCAGCGCCGGAAACTCACGCCTTTCGGCCAGAAGGCGCTAGTTAAAACGTTACTTAAGTCACTATCACCAAAGGTCACGCAGAAGACGGAGTCCGGCCGAGAAACTTTGAGTTTCCAAATAGCACGCACTTACAGTATGTCTCCCGGTTAGCCAACCACGCAGCTGGAGGACGGTGCTTCCTATTCGCGTTAGTTGAGCGTTTTTCTGCTGCCGTTTGCTTGTGAAGTTGAGAGGCATCGCTCGGGTTCGGCCCCAGGCGTCCATCCTGCTTCTCTGGGCTGTTGCTGGTCGATCCACCACTTTCACTCGCAAGCTTTCTCTTCTTTTTTCTTCTTCTCTCCACCAGCTGGAAACCTTCATTGTCCAGCTGATCTACGTTGGCTGTCTCTGTACAGTCCATTGCGTCTACAACCGGGTCGCGCGGCTGCAGCGGAGTGGTGGCCGGCTTCTCCTTCTTCTCCCGCTTCTTCCGCTGTCGTTGCTGCCGCTCAGCCGCTCTCTCTTCCCGCCGTTGTTGGCGCTGTTGATCGAGATCGACAACACTCTTGGCGACGTCTGTAGGAGGCGTCTGCTGCTGCGGTTTCTGCACTCGCTGTCTCTGCTTCCCCTGACACTGTTGTTGCTGTTGGTTTTGTTTACCAACAGTACGAGTGACGGTGGGCGCATCTGAGACGTTCGAATCAATTACAGGCTTGGCGGCAAGTTTTGAGCTGCCGCCAGTGCTCTGTGCCACTTTGTGCTGTGCCACCTGCTTCTTCGTCTCGATTTCTACTCCCGATGTGCTTACGTTGCTCCCGGTGGGACGGGAACGAAGCGCGGAGATCAGTTGTGCAAGCTCTGACACTCGGATTGTATTTGCCGCCGCGAGACGGCTAATCCGCCGCAGGATCTCAAGCAAGGCGCCGTTTGGGCGGGCGCCTTCCAGTTCAGGACATCCAGGGCACCGAGCGGGGTGGTTTGCCCCTACATCGGTGCGCGGTGATGAGCACTTCACATGGGCTACACCCACAAAACTGGTAGGACACTGGGCCCACTCACACGAGCTCTTTATCACGGTGCTACATACAAAACACAGCGCACTATTGGGCGCCGCCACCTTGTCTGTCTTTTTAGGCAATATGTAACCAATGAATCGGTAGCCTTAAGCCACCTCCACTGTTTGATATGTCGTTTTTACCAGTGTATCCAAGTCGGTACTGGTCGCGACGATCGATTAAATTATATTTATATAGCCTTCTTCCAGTCGGTTATTTGTGTAGTTTGTCATTTGTTCGTGTTGATCTTCAGATATAGAAAGCATCTACAGTGACCCAAGATGAGTGGTGCTAATTTAATATGCAGTCGGCTGATAACGGTTAAGTTTTCACTATCAGCCACAATACCCGAGTGAGATTCGACGGAATCACAGGAGTAATTGCGCATAAATGTTGAATTTTCATCACTAATACAGTTAATGACAGTTTTTCTTTATAGTTCAGCTATTAGTAATCGTCAAATGTCCATCGTTAGGGGTTATAGGGCGGATATCGGGTTTTTGGCGTTGATATCTGCGGTTATTATTATGTTTCAAACACTCTTCAGCGTACTTAAAATTATTGATATGTCAGCGCCTTTGTTTTACGATTGGCACAGTGTTACTATTTTGAGAGTTTCTTGTTTCATTCTCATTTTGACACATGATTTTCTTGGTATGTAAAGCAGTTCTAGTCTACACTGATAAATATCATTTTGTACTAGGATCGAGGTTGACGTTATATTTCCAAAAATACGTATTCTTCTTCAATGCCGGCAAATGTTTTAAAATTGCCTTCGTTCAGACAGAGCCCTTGCAGCCTCTAAAAGTTCCATTAACTTTCCGCTGCCTGGATTCTTCTGAAGCCACGACATAATGAAGAACTTGATGCCTGACCATAACGTCTTGAGTTTGGCTGCTGCCTCTGCGAACTTAGATTTTAGCTACTTTTTTAGAGATGTCTTCTTAGATGTCTTGCCGATTTCAGGGACGACTAGAAGCTTGCTGAATAACTGCTCATGCGTCACCATAAGAACTTGAACTAGTTGACGGTTAACTACCCCACCCAACTGGTTTTTCGTTGCACGGCGCTGAGTGTATACGTCTTTATGTCAGGTTTGATCTATTATGCTCTTGCCCACGTTTGGTACACGGGGCTTCTTCTCCTTCTTCTTCTTCAAGACGGATGCGGCAGCTAACACAACACTACTACTTTTGTTTTGTGTTTACAACGCACTACAATGTTTTACTACTGACGCATTTTGGCCCATAACGTGGCCCTCAGTGCCATGCTTTTTGCAAAGTGTGGTGCTGAGAACAAGTGTGCTACCTGTGCGATAACACGCAGCGAGCGGCCTTGTGATCGTAAAGCTTCTCGGCGCTAGGCCAAAGGCAACCTTAAGATCTATAAATACCGCATATGACGGTCTTCTTGGCTCGGCTAGGGTTTCCTAAATCTCTGCCAACAATTGGCGCAGGGCCGTATGGGTCGACTTGGATTTTCTAAACCCGTGTTGTTCTTCTGGTACAGCGTTTCTGGTTTATAGGAAGTACTCAAGTTGATCTGATATTATCCCCGAGAATATCTTATAAGGGCAATTCTTAAGTGTTCTTCCCCTCCAAGCCTTCCGGCTCTTGTTTACTATGCCCTTTCCTTAGGTAAGAAACTATAAGGGTTTTTTTTCCTTCCACCGCTTTTAGGCATTTTACATTTCCCGGACCTAGGCATTCATACAATACAAGCGACAGCCTCTGACACAAAAAATCGGTATCGCTCTTCTCGAGTCTGATCTTTGAAGGCTTGTTGGAGTGGTGCCTCCCGTACGCGCTTGAATCCCACCGGCATGTTCTGAGTTAGCCTCGATGGGCTCTTGACACTTCACAGTTCCTCATATCTCGAACGCCAACGACGAAAGCCTCGTCGCTCTCGATTTCTGTCGAAAGCTTTGCCACGCGTGAATCGTAGGGATAGTCCGAACGCCAACGGACAAAATTCGTGCGGATACTCCACACTGGAATATTTTCTGCATTTGTTAGCCTCAGCTAACCTAGAAGCATGACCTGCTCGGTCCGCACCTGCACCGACCATGGAAGGGGCTAATGAGTCGGTTACAGTTGCGCCCCAAACAAGCATGCGGCGACGCTCAAAGGGCGTCAAAGTCAGGCCGTCAGGTTATTTTCCGTAATTTCTCGATAGATCCGGGGGCTCTAAAATGCATGGGAAGCCCTTGAAGCCTAGCTTTATCGGCAACAGACAATGCTCTATTAATCAAGTTTGCTAGTCGCTTTTCTAGTAAAGGGGTTGTCCAATTGCCCTGGTTAGCTCTATCGTCGGGAGGAGAATCTTATAACAACGACAATTCGTCGGTCAGTCTTTGAAGTTCACCGTTATAAGCGTCCCACCCATCACTGTCCAATATTGTTTTAACCCTGTCCGCCGCCTGGGTCAATGAAGGCACGATTGCAGGTCCTGCCGTCATGACCGCATCCGGCACACCTAGGCCGCCTAAAGAAACCGCGAGCATTACCTGTTCCTTTGCCTCAGCGGTCAGCTTAAGATTTAGTATGATTTCTAAAATGTCTAAGCTAAGTCCATAAAATGGTTGTAAGAGCTTTTGTGATAAAAAAAAACAGGTTGCAACGTCTAAGCAGGTGTGTTAACCTCGTGGTTGAAAAACAAGATCTAAGAAGGAATAGGCCGCAGTGGGCCCCCAATTGAGGTAGTCTGCTTACCGCGAAGTGAAGTTTGTCCCTTCGACTGTCTAATGCCTTTGCAATGCCTTCCGGCAATAAGGGGACACCTAGCAGCTCGGTTAACCTTGTCCACTACACGACAGCCCGGAAGTAAGTTAAAAATGTTAGTTAAATCTAATGGCTCAACTTCGTTGTGAGCCGTGACATATACTTCACATTTGACCGGGTTCAATGTCAGACCGCTAATGGCACCAAATTCAATAACTTTCCGTATGTCGTCAAGTACGATCTGGAGATCCCCGCCCAGAACCCCGTCGTCTTAGAACCAGGCATTAAGGGGGGGGGGGACTGCAGTGAATCCACCAATTCCTTGATACACAAACAAAAAGTGGAGGGTCCAGGGAATCACCCTGCTGAAGACCTGTCTGCGATAGCATGGTGGAATGGTTCTGAACCATAGGCCAGGTTCATCTGGTGAAACACTGATGGTGTCCACGACTTGACGGCTCGAAGCAATTGATCCCTCCGGACGCTATTGAAGGCGTTTCGAAAGTCCAGCTTGACAAGCACCGTTGGTATTTTGCGCGATTGCAAAAACGCACGAGAACAGTGGACTACTACCTATGTACACCCTGGGGTAGCGAATTTAAGCTGGTGTTGGCCAAGAGTTGCTGATACAGCTTCCCTATTATCGTAGCAGCCGATTTTGGCCGCTAGTCTGCGAGCGACTAAGGAACAAGCGATCGGACATAATGAGCCATCTTTTTTTTAATGCAAACATCCTTGCCCCAAAGAAGAGCGGTAAAAGACAAGACGGGGGCCGGCCCCATCTGAGTGCATCTACCACTTTAGCAATGGCGTCCGCCAGTCGACCGGCCGTGCTGCCCAGCGCACCAGACAACAAGTCCTGCAGCAGACGGGGTCGTATGAAGTCTAAACCGGCAGCTGAACTTCTGCTAAATGTCTTCATCGCACTCAGTATCTTTTCACGTGAGGTTGAAGAAGGCAGTGTAACTGCCGGTGGTGTAGGCATAGAAAGATCCGTAGGCGCATCTAGATGTTTGGAGCGGAGAGCTTCTGTATTTTCCTTGGCTGGCGCTAGCATATCCTGGGAGCTCACCAGTCTGGCAGCACCAGAGATATCGCCTTCTGATAGCTTGACTTTCACTCGTCTAGGAAGGTCATCCTCGAGGTGGGCCATCATTTTGCGTCCTGATCCCTCGTGTGTAAGATCCCTGAGCCTTAATCCCGATAACAAGTCACGTAGGTTCTTCCTGACCAGAACAGACAGGGATTGAGCATCCTTGGCTCGAGAGAGTCGCAACACGACCGGAGCGAAGGAGAACAAGGAGTACCAGGCAGAGAGGTCGTTGATCTTGGCGACATTAATGAGCTCCTCCGCAACGGTGGACCGCACAGATTTAGGTAAAATGCGTAACAGTTTGGCATGACGCATGTTTGCCTGGATATTGATGAGTAGTGTGTTAACATCAAAGTCTTCTGCCAGAGCCTGGTGGGGTGTGGACGGCCTGTTGACGGCATCGGCGTGTCTGACCGATATATGTCCGGCAAGACCTCTCCTCGTAAAGACACCTCTACACACAGGATATGTAGCCCTGTTGGGGTCACCGACAACAAAAGCATGATCGGCATCACTTCCGTTTGGGATCTCGTTATCTGGCACTATGATGCAAAAGCTTTAAGCTTCTCTGCAAGTAAGGGCCAAGAGAGGTTTTAGGGCCTCTGCAATCGTCTTGAACGTCGCCGCCAAATCAGGACTGATGCCCTCTTACATACGAGCGACGTCCGTTAAGGCGCCTCCAACGTCTCTGCGCGGCGTCTTGGAACGGATCTTTCTCTTCGTGATAAATTTAGAAGCGCTGCGGCCGAACTTGGCGACTCCTGTATGCCTTGGCTCGCTTTTGTTTGGGCTTTGGTAACGGCCGCGGATTAGGAAGGAGCGGCTGAGGCGAGGTGCTTTCTTGCGTGGTAGATATGCCCCTGAGAACTGCTGCGTAGGAAGCTTTGCTGCTGTTAGAACAGCTAGTTTGTGCGTTTTCTGCGACTGTGGCTGTGACACCAGGTCCCTCCGTGATAGATGCACTCGGGTGCGTTGTCTTAACTTGCTGAAGAACTCTCGCCTTCATGATGATCCTGTTACGCTCACGAAGATAAACTAAACGCGGACAAGAAGGCGGCAGCGTGAGGGCCACCACAGTTTATACATTCCGATTGTTTGCTGCAGCTGGACGTCAAATGATCAGATCCTCCACATTTTTTGCAAGCCTTGCGAAGAGTACACCTGTTCGCTAGATGCCCCACTCGCTGACAATTGTAGCATAATTTAGGTTGATCAGGCTCTAGTACGACTGAGTGGGTTTTATACCCCAGGAAGACAGATGCAGGCGGTTGGCGGTCAAACGTCAGGATCTCTTTGTTGAGTATGGTTTTACCAGCCCTGTGCGGAATAACCGTCGGGCGTGCACCACACCGCAATGTGCTAGCTCTTCGCGTATCTCGTCATCTGCAAATGCGACATCGACGTCTTGAATTCTTGCCTTGAATGATGTTAGAGCCGGGCAGGTCACCGTGACAGGTATCGACTTTATTGTAGAAAGTTGCCTAAGCTTTCTGGCCGCATCCTCTGAGTTTACCCATACGGATATAGCGGCTTTTCTGCTTGATATCTTGCAGTCAGGGCAATTGGAATGAATAGCCTTACATAACCGCAGCAATGTACCATCAGCGAACTCATTTGAAGCAGGATCTTCGTTCGCTTTTCTCCGGATGACCACTTTAAAGGCGTTGAATGCGCTAGACGCATCCTCTCTCAGTTTGTCTAACTGACGTTGCTCGCGGAATATAGTCTTCTGCTCACGCTTTGACACCACAAACGTAAATAGTTCGTCAGGTTCATCGCAGCCTGTAACCTTTTTTCGCGTACACCCTGGCGCTGAACCTTCTTTTACAATCTCAGGCGTTTTGGCAGCTTTACTGGGGTCGACTTGTGATACTTCAGAGCATGCGACACAAGCCCTGCTGCCGACTGGCTTCGAGACACCGGCTTGGGCCGCGATTGCTGTCTCTTTGGCAATTATGCCCCTGAGCTTGAATATATCCAAGTTGTCAGGCGGCTTACTGCCGCTGGATTCCCCTGGTATTGTCCTAGGCTTTTAAATGTCTTAGGACAAAAAATAAACTCCAAAAATTAAATTTAAAAAATGTCGCTCTTGGGAATTGAACCGAGACTTCACGGCTGGCAGCCGTAGTTTCTCTTCCTTGTATGTTATTTGCGTCATATTCATTACCATTTTGCCAAACGGCCTCATTACCGGAAAAATATTTACGTATTCCCTAGTTAGCCTGTTTGCATGTTTGCTGCTCTACACCGCCAGACTGAACCAGGGCCTTCCTTTTTGTTCTTGACGCGGAACTATTGCACTTTTGATTACACTTACCAGTTTACTTTCATAGGACTCTATGTGAATTTGCCCTGGTGGACACACTTCCCCTATTCCCTTTAAGAAAATCCCACTGTCCAGTTTTGTTCCGGTCCCCAGCCTACCGCTACACTTCTCCCCACTGCTGCTAATCTTCAGTGCCATCCCCATGGGTATGTGCCTTCTAAGTCCCGCTCCTTCCTGAAAAGATGTATTTTCCATCTTTGGTATTATTACAGAAAGCTAGCTGGATCGACTCAGTCAGCGAGGTAGCGTTCATTATGCTCTTTTCTGGCTGTGTCATTGCCCCGCTTACTGCGCGTATAACAACTGGCAGTACGGATTCCAAAACTTTTGAGATAACGCTCGTTATAGTTTCTTGTATGATTGGAGATAGTCTGCGGAGCACTTCTCCCACAATACTGTCTGTTGATGGTTGTGTCGATATGTCTGGCTGTTGTAACGAAGCTGCCGGCTTTAATGCGATAAGGTCAGCTTCCTCTATGCGTGTCGTGGGGATACGACTTCCACCGTCGACTTCTTTTATCCCATTCTTTACAACCGAAGACCAGCTTTGCTTCGTAAAGTTGTCGGATGTTTGCACGTTAGATACTGGTACGCAGATTGGGACTGGCGGAGCGTCGTACTGCTTCTGTACCATGCTTCGCGAGGCAGACACTCCTGAAAGTGTCTGCCTTGTGCAAAACCTGATCCTTTACGTGGTCGTCCTTGACATCGTTGATGAACTGTACTAGCAGTATTGTCCAAGTGTCCGTCAAGTGTCCGTGCGAAAATAACGGTTGACGGTGAACAAGGTAGTCACTGGTACACAGCAACGGGGGTCTAAGCTACCTTGGAAGAAGCAACCGACGGGTAGTTCAGGCAGGAAGAACAGTACAGCTAGGGCTCGCGCTACCCGCGGCCTAGTGCCAGATCACTGCTATCGCTGTGGGAAGCCTGACCACAAAGCTGACAAGTAGCCGCATATTAAGTCGCCGTGCAATTCATGCGGGAAGAGCGGACATCTAATGGCCGTCTGTCAGCAAAGACAACCCGGTGGTAGTCCAACCAACAGTTTCAAAAATACGAAAAGCGGAGCGTTTGCGGTACAAGTTCAACCAGCATTAAAGAAGACTTCAGGTATGAACTTGTACCGCAAACGCTCCGCTTTTCGTATTTTTGAAACTGTTGGTTGGACTACCACCGGGTTGTCTTTGCTGACAGACGGCCATTAGATGTCCGCTCTTGCCGCATGAATTGCACGGCGACTTAATATGCGGCTACTTGTCAGCTTTGTGGTCAGGCTTCCCACAGCGATAGCAGTGATCTGGCACTAGGCCGCGGGTAGCGCGAGCCCGAGCTGTACTGTTCTTCCTGCCTGAACTACCCGTCGGTTGCTTCTTCCAAGGTAGCTTAGACCCCCGTTGCTGTGTACCAGTGACTACCTTGTTCACCGTCAACCGTTATTTTCGCACGGACACTTGACCGACACTTGGACAATACTGCTAGTACAGTTCATCAACGATGTCAAGGACGACCACGTAAAGGATCAGGTTTTGCACAAGGCAGACACTCCTGAACGTGTCTGCCTTGTGCAAAACCTGATCCTTTACGTGGTCGTCCTTGACATCGTTGATGAACTGTACTAGCAGTATTGTCGTTAGGAATTCCTTTAACCATTCGCATGCTTCCGCGTTTCTTCGTAACCTGCGCGCGAAGTCCTAAATTTTTTCACCTTTTTCTTGCTGTAGAGCTTGGCATTCAACTCTTTTCACCCACTTTGATGTGCCTCTAGTATAGAATACGTCCAGGGCAGCCAGACGTTCTTCATACGTTTTCTTTAGTGGCTCATCTAGAATTATGTGGTCCCGTAGCTTCAGGTACACTGTGGATAAAAGGTGGTTGAGCAGCCCTAGAGCACATTTGCTCTCGGGGTACTCGTTAAGCTCGATAAATTCACGAAAGCAACAGCTATATGTAGACCACGGCAGCTTTTCTTCCCTGAATGTCTCAAAGTGCGGCAATGCTAGACCGTTCCATAATGCTTCCGTCTCTTTCCATCGTGGAATTCTTCTGAGCGATGTAGTTGCCGAATGAAGTAGTAGTAAAAGTTGTAGCAGTATTAGGCACAGAAACTACGGCACCCTGCCGCTCTCGAAAGTAGAAGTAAGGCTTGAAGAATTCGTCGTTCATTGCCGTTCTACTGGGTCTACATCCCCGGTTCAATCAGCGAAGCGACATCGTCGTAATTGGTAGCAGGGTCGTTACAATATAAAGTAGTGATTTTGATAACTTGCGGCTATAGTGTGCCGGCTTAGTCACCTGCTCTATTTGCAGGTTTCTTTCATCAAACACACAATCAAGCATCTAGAAGCCCTTTCTCATTAGCCAGCTAGTGACACTATTCAGTGATAAAGCTAACAACCAGTCCTTAAAAATGTATGTCATGCCAGGGGGAACCGCCCATGTCATTGCTTTGTTTAAACTTCCCAACAGTCAAAGTCCGATGGCTCGTCAACTAAATCTAAATAAATCCGCCGTTGGCAGAGTCCGGGTCCATAACAGCGGGGGCTACCATAAAGCAAGGACACGGGCAGCTGATTCTTAACCTCACGTGACACCTTTTTACCACCGTTTTTATTAAGGCGAGCACTGCCGAGTGTGCAAACGTATTGTAAATGATTAATAAATCATCACAATATATATATATATATATATATATATATATATATATATATATATATATTGTGCTAGCACTCACCCTGAGCGGTCGAATGCAAACGTCGCTCTGTGGAAAACGGTGAAAAGTGAAAACCTGAGGTCCTAAATGGTCTGTTCAACGGCACTCGGGTAACCGCATCTAGTGAGAATCTTAGCACATACCTTAAACACCTCACAGGTACTGTGCAATACATAAGTGCGTGTCAATTTGGATGTCAACTATGGCGCAAATTTCGAACAGCTGAGCCGGGACGTATACCTGCCTTTCTGCATGTGTCATCATTTCAACCGCTCGTACTTCGCACACCAACTTTTTTTACAATCAATGCTTCAAACTATTCAGCGGTTTTAGAACATCAGCTGCTCTGTACGATTAGCGTGTTTACACACAGTCCCTTCAAGTGCATATGTTGCATGATCACATAGGCAACACGTATGAGCATGCTGACGTGCAGGTACCCAGCGCATACATATACTAACATAACTGCACGGGCGCACATGCTTATGTGCGCAGATGTAGCGCTACGCGTGCATATATCTGTATGTAAGCGCACGCATGCTTGGCGGAACGTGCTAGTATATGGGCAAACGTGATGGCGTGATGAAGTGCGTATACGTATAAACAACTTCTAAGCATAAACATGTTAAAAACTATAAAAATAATAATATTTATTATAGAATATTTATTAAAAACAAATAAAAAATAAAAGATGATAAACAAAGAATAAACACAAAAAAGGAGGAGGAGGAGGTATGGACCCCTTTCAGGGTCCCAGGGACCCCGAGCGGCCAACTGAAATAAGTCAAAATGACGACAAGAAAGAAATATTGATAGATAAAAGAAAGACACAGACAAACGAGAGCGATGCATCAAAAGAGAACGAAACAATTCCACAGGAACACCCTAGCGGTAAAGCCCACAAAAACACAGGCATGAGATTAGAAACTCATAAAGAGGTAGGAGACGACCCCAGCTTTTCCGAGAACAATAGGCGAAAGCGGACGATGGGTGGACCTCCTGAAGACCTACCACAGAAAGAGAGAGAGATAAAAAAGATGAAGAACAGCAACGGACTGGCAACTCAGCTAGGAAAGCATGAGCTAAAGGTAAGACTCAACTGGAGGACCCGGACACAGAATATGAAGCGACGGAGAGCCTCCTGGAAATCCTAAGGGCGCTCACGCTAGGCCGCTAAAGCAAAACTTATTACTACTAAGGGGGCATTAAAGTTGCCATAAGCAGGATTGAATGTAAAGCTCTACAGCTGCAAGCCGATGTCGAGGATAAGCTGGCGGTGCAAGGAGGCGGTTGCGGAAATGCAAGGACGAACTAAATGCAGTCCAAGACAACCAATTCAAAGAGGCTGAGGAATGGCAGAAAAATACAACACAGACACATGAACAGATAGTAAAATGGAAAGCAAAAACAGAAGTAATACAGACCCAAATCGAAAAAGTAAGATCTACACGAGCGTGCGCCAACAAGAAAAAGAAGACAAACATAGGGACCTACAGAAGGCAAGAGATATTGAGGAGAAAATTGCAGCTTCGTCCTCCCTGGAAGAGACGGCCAGACTGGTGGCGGAAGAATGGCCGGAGGAACTCTTCAAGGCCACTCGTGTTATAAAAGACAGCATAACAGCCGACAGGGAAACAAGGGCTATGTTTATTAGTATAGAAGGACTTAAACGCACTCAATAAGATAAGTAACCAATTCCCACTCGGCGGCTCCGTGACTCGGCTTCCGATTGGTGGAGTGGCGGTTCTGCGTAGCAGCGAGCAAATGAAACTAGTTGACGCGGGCCCGGAAGATGCAGAGGTACCCACTGCTGCATTAGCTAGCAGCAACACAAGACTACTTGTGATTGGTGTTTGAAGTACGAAGGATTCTCCGGAACAGTTCCTGTCAAACCTCAAGAAGGTCCTACGAAGAAGTACTTTGGCAAGAAATAACACCACCGTGGGATTATACATCTCCCCAGACTGGGAGGGACAGTGAATCAGGAGAGCAACGGAAGTCTGCTGCCGGAAAACAGGAAAAAGGGCGGAACTTGTGGCAGACGAAAGGAGCCCGGCCGCGCCTATAGAAAGCAAATAACGAACTACTGAGTACCAGAGTTCCATTAGGATGAATGCAAAATAAGGAAGTTCAAAGAGACAAGCATACATCAGATGGCTGCTTACAAAAAGGCGCCAGAGGGGCGGCTTGTTTCCAACACCCAGAGAACAAAGGAACAAACTCTTTAGAACAACAATGAACAGGTTTAAAGTAATACAAGTAAACTGTAACAGGAGTAGATACGCGCATGACATGGTCGAAGAGATAGCCTTAAGGAGAGAAGCCAAGCTAGTAGCGAACTAAATCAAGCAATGGTAGCAAATGAAACATAATGGTTTTCGGATTAAACTAAGAGTGCATTAATCATAAATACCGACTCGATGCAAATCATAAGGCATGGGAACGGGCACGGGTTTGTATGGGTGGAACCGCTAGAAGGATGGAGGCTGTACTCCTGTTACAGCAGCCCCAACGGCAGCCTGGACGAACTCAAAGACCTACTGAGTAAAATAGGTGCATCAATAAGCGAAGCCACAAACGGGAAGGGCGTAGTAGTGACAGGACATTTAAACGCGGCGTCGGAAACATAGAAGTCGCGGCGGGCGAACGAGAGAGGCAGAACCTTGATGGGATGGGCAGCCAGCCTAGACCTGTATATACAAAACGATGGCAAAGACCCGACCTTCCACAGAGCTGGACATCAGTCGACCGCCGATCTAGCACTATGTGACGATACAATGGTTAATAAAATAAAAGAATGGATCGTGCTCACTGAGGAAGAAAACCTCAGCGATCACTACTGTATTGAGTTCACGGTTCGACTGCAGCAAAAAAACGATGCCTACAATAACTAAAACGCACTACAGGATCAAGGACGAAGAGGTCTTCAAGAGAGAACTCAAGAAGGAAATCCTCAAAGCTCTTCCCTACATCCCAGACGAACTGCACGACACCCTCATCAGAGCCTGCACCAAGGCTACTAAGCCCCCTCGCACAAGAAGCCCCCTCACACACTTGCCGACCGAAATACTGGTGGAACAGCGTCATAGCGCAGAAACGGGCGGATTGTAACAAAGCTAAAAGGAAGCTCAAAAACGCCCCGGGAGATCGAGATCCTCGCCTTAGACAATTATATAAGATGTAGGGCGCTTTTAAAAGAAGAAATAGCAAAAAGCAAAAAACGACGATGGTGTTAAATGATAAGTGACATAAATGACGAACTATGGGAAGAGCCCTACAAAATGGCCAGGGGAATAGGCCGGCAGGCACCAAAAGTTATACTGCCAGACTCAGAGGTCGTACGCATTTTTAGCAAACTCTTTTCACAAGACGCGCAATTAATTAGGGAGACATTTGTGAGAAGAGGGACAACCCCGGAAGAATTCCCGCCATTCACGCGTGCAGAGGCAATAATGGCAGCCGAGAGGCTGAAGCCAGGGCATTCCGCCATTGACGGTGAAGATGCTCTTTAATGAACGCCCGGATTTGGTAGCGACAGTACTTACTAAGGCGATGATAAGTGGGAAATGCCTAGAGACTGGAAGAGGGCAGAGTTCTGAATCCCAAAAGTAACGGAGGGTATCTGATCACCCATATGTCTCCTGAACACCCTAGCAAAAGGGTAAGAGGCAATTATAGAACACAGACTTAGGGCGTTTGCGGAACAGAATGATCTTCTATCAGCCAACCATTACCGATTTTGCAAGAACAGATCAGTTCTCACAGCAATTCAACGAATACCAACCAAAGCTGACTTGCTGCACAGTTTGCCTATATGCAAAAGGAAACTTCTTGTGGCTGTCCTTCTGGATGTCAAAAACGCGTTCAACAGTCTGCCGTGGAAAGAGATCTTGGAAACCCTGGTGAGAAAAGCAGTCCCTCCGTTTTTTGTGAGGGCCGTCTCGGGATACTTGGACGACAGAAGAGTTTTTAACGGCACGGTGGAGATAGACATGACAGCAGAGGTTCTGCAAGGATAAATTCTGGGGCCCCTGCTATGACGACGACTTGAGACGGAATCCCACATGGAGTAGAGATGATTGCATTCGCAGATGACTTGGCCGCTATTACTCAATCAAAAACGGAGGAAGAGCTAGAGTTAAAGGCAAACATGGCTATCTGGTCGACAAAGAGATGGATGGACAGAGCTAGGCTACAGCTGTCCCCGGAAAAAAGCGAAGCCATTCTCTTGACAGAAACAATAAGAGTGGGCATCATGAAACTGATGGTGGCGGGCCAGGAGATCATGGAAGTAACAAAAGTTATACCTTGGTGTACTAGTAGACAAGGGTCTCTGGGGCACAAGGCGGCTAAAGCGGCTTATGCAATAGGCAAGATTCTCCCAAATTCATACGGGCCGCGGGAGCGTCGGCGACGACTATTAATGTCGGTTACCGAATCAAATGAACTTTTTGCTGCGCCAGTTTGGCTGCAGAACACCCTGAAAATGACGACGGCAAGAAAAGCCCTGAGAAATACGCAGAGAACAGCGGCGCCTAGAATCGTGCAGGCCTACCGCACGGTTAGCACAAACGCAGCCCTGGTACTGGCTGATTCTCCACCCTGGAACTTGAGAGTAAACGAAGGGAGAATAATGTGGGAAGCAGGGCTTGAGTCCAGCAAAGAAGTTGAGAGGGAAAAACGATAAGATCGTGGCAAGAAGAATGGGACGCCATACCCATAGGCCCCCAAGCCATTCACTTCGCTTGCTCATTCCGGACATCAAAAAGTGGATAGACCGCCCGGCAGGGGGACTAGCTTTCTCCTTACGCAGTGTCTCACTGGCCACAGTGACTTTCAAGGCTATTTCTTTCGTGTAGGCAAAGCTCCCTCGGAAACCTGCGTACACTATGTAGACGGCATCGACGAAGACCCCGAACACACTCTTTTAAAGTGCAAGGGACTAGAGTAGGCAAGGACAACCACCATAGCGCTGCTACGATTGAGATGGGCCAGAGAAGCAGGAAAACAAGGAGTCGGGGTACCAGACCCGCCGAAAAGTAACATGAGAATGTTTGTGGAGTACATATGCAGCACAGCATCGGCATGGAGGCTGGGCGAGGAAATGGCAACTGTTGTGATGAAAAAGAAAGCGGATCTTGGCAGGTACAGAAGAGAACGGAGAGCACTTATGACATTAACAGATGACGTGGCTTGTAATTAGACGGGTTTGCAGGTGTTGGGACAAGCACTTCGGACCTGTGGAGGATCCCGTAAGTGACATCGGCCAAATGATCCGGTGGTCGCTTGGCAATTCTAATGGCCCATAGTACTGTTTTATGAATATCTGAGCCATTAGAGAGTGAAACTTAAGGGGGGGAGGTGTATTTAGTGGGTAGGGGTCTTGGCGGACCAACATCCAACCGCTAGGGTTGAGTTTCACACTGCTCGAGAGTGGCAACATCCCGCACTCGTAGCGTGCGTAAAAGCATTCACCCTCTTCACAAAAAACAAATGTATGTATATATATATATATATTTATATATACAGTCACTGAAAAAAATATAGGGCCACCCATGTTTGCCACATTTCACGCATTTATTATGACCGATTATGTAAAAATCATAATGATACATGCTCTCAGAGTAACAGCGGATACTTTTATCGCCATTTAGAGTATCGGGTTACCTTAAAACACGAGACTTTGACATTTGGCACAGCTACGCTGCGAAAAAATTATAAAGTCACCACTAAGATGCATGTCTTAGCGAGTGAATTGAGTGGAATAACAACGTTTGGGTTCATTTCACGGCACCTAACAACTATACTTAATATTTAGTGAACTTTCCATTACGTCGGATAACTTCAAAAATGCGGTTTGGTATAGTGTTAAACAAATTTTGGATGACGGCCCGCGAGAGCTCGTCCCAAGCCTTCACAATTGCTTTTTTTAGTTCTAATTGGTTCGAACATTATTTTTCGTCGGTGTAAACCTTTCGGGCGAGCCAGCCCCATACATTCTCGATAATATTAAGATCAGGTGAGACTGCAGGCCAGCGTAGGACCTGTGGCGACCACCATCAATGTGGCATTGTTCGAACCAGCTTTCGATCAACTTAGCAGTGTGAATCGGGGCATTATCGTGTTGAAAAACAAAGTCGGGTCTTCCCATCAGCTCAAAATGTACGGATTGATCTTCTAGTAGATCCCTATAGCGCGTCGGATTAACACAACCGTCTAAACACACAATCGGCGACTTTGTATAATATCCGACAGCGGCCCAGATCATCACCCAACCGCCACCTGAGTGCCGTTTTGACAAAAATCGTTCTTCCTTGCGCACATCGTGGAAATAATAGTTAAATCCATCCGGTCCATCACAATTGAACTTTTTTTCATCCGAAAAGAGCACTCGGTGCCATTCAGTGGTCCATGACATCGTAACCTGGGCAAAGTCGAGACGAGCTTTCTGATGCTCAGCGGTCAATCGTGGTTTTCTCTTAAGTTTTTTCTCGTGAGCCAAAGTGTCTACCTGAGGAGGTTTTGCACATTTCGCACGTTCGTTTGCACACCGGCCGCCGCCGCAATTGCTTTTGCCGAGAGCGCAGAGTTCGAGGCTATCTTCAAAATTGCGCGCTTGTTTCGTTCCGAAATGGCATTTGGACGTCCCGGACTCTTTTTTACGCCGTATTTTTCACCCAAGTTCACGAAGTTTTTTACTACTTGGCGAGAACGCCCCAATCGACGGGAAATTTCCCGATTAGAGAGGCCGACATCCTTATAAGCCTTGATTTGGGTCTTTTCGTCACTCGTGAGACGCCGACCCAAACCCATCGTTTCAGCACAGAAACATTTCTGGTAGGAGGTCTGCTTTCGTTTCCGTCGAGCCCTGAAATGAGCCCAAACGTTGTTATTTCACTCAATTCACTCGCTAAGACATGCATCTTGGTGGTGACTTTATAATTTTTTTGCAGCGTAGCTGTGCCAAATGTCGAAATCTCGTGTTTTAAGGTAACCCGATACTCCAAATGTCGATAAAAGTAACCGCTGTTTCTCTGTGAGCATGTATCATTATGATCTTTACACAATCGGTTATAATAAATGCGTGAAATGTGGCAAACATGGGTGGCCCTATATTTTTTTCAGTGACTGTATATATATATATATATATATATATATATATATGAAATAACTTATTAAGAATACAAATGGAGCGATAATTGTCTCCAGAGAATATATATATATGTATATATCAAATTAAAATTTATTTAGAATACAGATGGAGCGACAATTGCCTCCTAAAAACGTGTGCATTGGGTATATATATATATATATATATATATATATATATATATATAATATGGCAATTTAGCTCGTCTCCGGCAGTCCATCTTCTCTTCTTATCTTCGGTGGAAGATTATTTAAAAGCTGATATGATCCGTTGATGTTAAAAGACGATAAGAGTGAAGGAGCGTACCCAGATAGATGTTGTCTCTCGGTACGCGAACTCTACATACTGATCTAATGACTTAGTCTATTGAACTTAGACTAGCCGAATACGTAGGAATGAAAACACGATCGCCTGCTGTCACCTGTAGAGTGTCACTACATGTACACACGACGTTTGTAGTACCTACTCGTATCTACCCTCTCCACTGCACGTTCGCCAGCACGTGGCGCCTAGCCCCGACAGTCTAGCTAAACTTGTCCTGACACAACCTTTTTGATTATATATATATATATATATATATTTATATGTATGTATAGATGTATATATATATATATATAATTTATATATATATATATTTTTTTTTTGAGGAGGGTGAATGCATTTACGCACTGGCGCGACGGGCATAGCATGGGAGCCTACCCGTGCAATGTGGGACTCGGACCCGACGGCTGGATCTTGTTCCGTCGAGACCTATACCCACTAAACACTTCTCCCCCTTTAAGCTTCACACTCTGTCAGCCTGGATCTTCATTTAATAAAGCTACGGACTGACAGAGGCTGTGGCAGGTGCCAATCGGATCAAGCGGCCGTGGTCACCCCGGGTTCCCCACCTCACCGGACACGCTTTGCCCATTAACCTGTAACCCCGGTTTTCTGTAAGCAGTGTCGTCTCCCTGCTGTCCGGAAAGTAGTTGAAGCCGTTCTGTTCTGAGATTAGCCTTCTCTCTCGTATCCCTTCAGCCAGTGATTTTTCCTTTTTTGAGTTGTCACCCGATCCGCATATGTAGCTTGCAAACCCTTGTATGCCCTCTCGGATTGCCTCCTTATTCTCTACATCTCCCAGCCTATCCCTAGTCGCTTGCAAAGCCTCCCAGACGGCTAGAGTGTGAAAGGCGTCGTCATCGGCTCCCGTCCGGCAGTAGAGGCAGGACGCCGAAGATGCCTTTTATATCCTTTGCAAAAACGCCTGAAAATCGCCGTGTCCTGTCAAAAATTGCGTCATGTAGTACGTGAGCTCTCCTCCAAGACGCTTGTTCCATTCCTTGATTAATGAGATAATATCCCTGACAGACGCCCCTTGTTCGGCGCTTGGGATCCCCTTCCACTCGGCCTGTCAACATGCCTGTGTTTCTCTTCTGGAATCTCCCTTTTCGAGCTGTGGGTTGTCCCATAGTTGTTTGCGCTCGACTGCTTTTTGGTTTCACGGGAAAGTGTCTGCCAGTATTAACGTAGCCGGCGTATTAACCGCCCTGTATGCCTGCGTAATCCTCAATGCAGGGGTACACTGCGGGGGTACACTTAACCAGGTCCCTATTCATCTGCGTGGAGGTTGCTGCCAGGCTGGAACACCCAACAGAGCGATGGATTCTGCGACTGACAATATTAGCCTTCTTTTTGCTTCCTTAGGCCCGTGGATGTTGGGCAGTAGCCCGGCAATGTTGGCCGCGGTCTTTGCTGCCTTTGTTACCGCTTGTTTGATGTGCGGCTTCCCGGTCAGACCTTGGTCTAGGTAGACTTCGAGGTATCTTGATGTTTTTACAACCTTTATCTTGACGTCGTCCAATAATAGCCGAACGCGAGGGCATTTTTTTCTGCCAATTAGAACAATGGCTTTGCTTTTGGCTCGAGCTAGCGTTAAGCCGTTAGATTCAATTCAGAAAGATTTGTCGCTAAGTGCTTTATTTGCCCGAAGTTCTAGTTCAGTCGCGATTCTGGCGCTTACTGTAACCGCGAGGTCATCCGCGTACTCGATGAGTTCGGTCTCTGGAGGGAGGGTTTTAAACCCGAGCACTCCATCGTCTAACAGGACAGTCAAGAACAGGTCTCTGGTCTTAATCGTGGTCGAGCGAATCGCTTCCGCTTTCGATACTACCTTGTGTATAGCCGTAAGAACGGGTCTGCGTTTTCTGAACCCGTATTAGGCCTCTGAGAGAAGACCGTTTTTTCGGCAAAGTCTATTAGTCTTTTTTTAATCACGGCCTCCACTCCTTTCGCCAGGGTGTTGATAAGGCAGACAGGTCTGTAGGAGCCGCCCCCTTTGGTATCAAAACGACCTCAGCCTATTTTCATGCCATCGGAAATTTGCCCTTGCTGAAAATGAGAGTAACAACGTTAGCAACTGTGAGAGGGAATTCCTTAAATAGCAGTTTGATGGCTGGTTGGAATGCCGTCCGTCTTACCTACATTAATTCTCTTCTCCGCTGCAAGAAAAAAGAAGAAGAAAGGAACCAGGGGTCCTTCTCGACTTCTTCAAGAAGATTTCTCCAACCGTTCGCCATACTCTTGATGATTTTCTGTCTGGAATGTGTCTTGCATCTTCTGTACTCTAAAAGTGCCGCTGTGACCACCTTTGAAAGCTCTGCTTTAGCTGTGGTTTAATATAGATGGCGTCGCGCTCTGTAGCATTTGGCCCGCGCGTTGCTAATAGCCGTGTTCCACCAGTATTAAGGCATAGGCAAGGCAGGCCTTCTGCTAAGTTTTTGATCACGCTTAAAGCATGTATAACAAAGCGCTTGTAGCTCTTCTGGGGTTCCAGGTGGCTCTTTTTTCAAGCGTTTGCCTAATGCTGGTTGTCGACTTCTTGTTGCCCATCAATTTTAACTTTAGTGGTCTGACAAATGATTGCGGTGGGCGTCCTATTCTAGGAATTAGTGCTTCGACTGTGTACTCAATGCAATAGTGGTCGCTCATGTTTTTTACTTTTTCGAGTACTTACCAGTCTTTGATTTTGTCCTTGAGATCAGTCTTACATATCGTAAGGTCCACGTAGGATATACTAGTGTGCCTATGGAAGGTTGGCGTATCTCCGTCGTTTATTGTGCCCAGATTGTGTGCAGCTAGCCACTCTTCTATAACTTACCCTCTCCAATTAGTGTTTCTTGAGCCCCATATTATCGACGCAGCGTTAGAGTCTTCCTTGATGTCTGTTGGCAGGGTCCCAGCGTCCCGTGTCGACTCATAGATGTCGTCTACTAGCTGTGACAGTTCTTGCAGACTGCCGTTAGGGCTACTCTAGCAAGATTAGAACCGCCCAATATCCCTGTATTCTATCCAAGTACAACGTGTGCCCTTAATACACCTAGCAGATCTGTTGGATCTATTTACAATGCAGGTGTCTTTTTGTCATCGCATATTCAGCTATTGTTGACAACAGCTGCAATGCTTGGTTCGCTGAGCAGGACTAGCTCCTGCTCAGCTGGAGGACATTACGGCCTCCTATTGAACGCAATGTCCTCCAGAAGGGCATGGATTGTCCTGCTGCGCTTGCAGTTAACTTGAATCATATTAAACATCAGTGCAGGTGGAAGCCTTCGAGGCTGGTTGTCCCGATGAAAGAGACACCGGGCCTCTCTTCCTCAGGATCTTCTTTTGTAATCTGGATAATACTTGTTTGAATCCTTCTTGATCTTTCTCTCCAGAGGTGGCCGGAGGATCATGCTGAGTAGTCTTGCCCGTCTCTTCGGGTTTGCCGTTAGATGGCAGGCTTATACATTTATTCAGACCTTGCGTTCCGTTATGCCCCAGTTAAAGGCAGCACTGATGCCCGCCTGTACTTAGGGCAAGCCGACAAGTTAGCTGCATGCACTGCCCCTTCGCAGTTATAACACAAAGCAATTGCTGAACAGCCTTTACCAACGTGGCCTAGAACGCCACATTTATGACATCTTTTTTCTCTGACGGCTTCTGTAGTGTCCACCACCCCCATGACTGGCCGGCGACCGTTACGAGTTCGCCATTCTCTCGCTCAAGCAACACACGTCCTTATATACTCAGAGATTGCCCGCGCATTTAGTGACTGCCAACTTGCAATGGGGAGGTCCACCTGCCCCATCGTTGTGTGGCGATCGGTTCCGTGCTGCCCGCGATGTCAGCGGGAGTAACTATGACTCTCTTCTCCGAACTTCTAAAGACGGTTAGTGATGGCAAGGCCGTCTAGGGCATAGCACGTCATATTGATCCACGAGGAATGACTTAAGACGGACTTTTTCAGACGGTAGCCAGATAGGCCTCCCAAGTGAGATGCCTGCGAAGCTAGCGCTCGAGAAATTATGGCACTGAAGTCATTTCAACCTCGCTAGACACTCGTATGGTAGCCAAATGCCTCGCCGATGGATTGAAACATTGACGCCCCCTGGGAACGGAGGCGGGAGACATAGTTTCAGGGTTGGACGCCTCCTCGTGGCGACCGCTGGAAACGGAGAGGGAACCCAGGGGGTTCCCCCAGAGGTTCCGCTTCGGCCAAGAGCCAACCCAAAGTACGGGAGTACCTATGAATCTCTTTCCGGCGCCGGTCCGCTGGTGCGTGACTCCCGCGCGTTGCGGGGACCTTCACGCGCCCATATGAAAGTTAGTCAGACGTTGTAAACTTCCAATAGTAACTCTCCTGGGGCCACTTATGGTGGTATGGGGGGCAAAACATACAATATCGATTGAGTGGCAACAAATGCATATTGTTACTTTGTCGTGGAATCGCGATTTGATCGCGTCTAATTGGCGGGCAGGAGTAGTGTGGTACCTCCATTTCGAACCTCGATAGGGGGGAGGGTGAGGGACTCCTGCGCGATAAGCGTGGACGCCTAAAGCGTGCCCATAGCTCTACCAACTGCAATTGTAACGAAGGTGTCCATCATATGCTTGAAACGATTGCTGGACGCCGTAGGGCAAACTTATGCCTTCTGAGCGAGTCCAACATTATCCTTGCCAAGCGCAAGGCGCATATATGGACGGTTGACAGCGGAAGAACCAGCTGCATCGTAGAGAGTAGAAGTAGTCGGAAATATAAAGTAGTAAAAAAAGGAATTGGCAAAGGATTCTCCTGGGTTGAACTCAAAGGTCTGGGTCGCATCTATTCCTGTTATAGTAGCCCCAATGGTACACTAGCGGACCTGCAGGAGCTACTTTAGGACGTCACAATATCGGCGCGGGCCAGCTTGGAGCCGCTAGTTATCTTTACCGGTGACTTCAACGCTGCTTCGCCTGTGTGGGCCTCGAGGGAAACCAATAGCAGGGGGCAAGCTGTTATGGAATGGTTAGCCAGAGAGGACATGGTGACCTTGAACAATAGTGAAGCTACGTTGTGCTCCTCAAGGGGTAGAGAATTCTGGATTGACCTTACAATCTGCAAGACATCGCAGGCGCAAAAGATTATTGGTTGGCGAGTGCTAAACGAGGAAGTTTTACCTGAGCAATAGACGGGTCGAGAACGGGCGTACCAAGGTGGAGATGACTGCCGGAGTGCCGCAGGGTTCAATCATTGGACCTCTTCTCTGGAATCTGGCGTACGATGTTGTCCTAAACATCCAGCATCTTCCACTGGGAGTGGAACTGGTCGCGTACGCGGATGATCTGGCTGTGACAATCAGGTCCAAAACTAAGATTGAGCTGGAGACATACGCCAATATTGCGCTGGCAAATGTCGATAGGTGGATGAGAGGTGCCGGCCTAACACTCGCACTACAAAAGAGTGAAGCTATCCTACTCATCGGGAAGAAGAAATGTCCTCCTCTAAAGCTTACGCTGTCGGGCGTAAAAATTGAGCTAAGGGACACGGCAAGATACCTGGGCATACACTTAGACCGAGGATTGCGAGGAACCCCTCATCTAAAGATTGCGGCTGGGAACGCGCAAAAGGCGGCTAATGACATCGCCCGTCTATTGCTCAAGACGTGCTGCCCGAGAGATAGCGTCCGGAGACTTCTGATGTCCGTATCCGAGTCGATCATCCTTTTTGGCTCGCCCGTTTGGATGTCGCCTACAATGGACACAGACGCCACTAAAAATATCCTGAGGAAGGTCCAGCGGATTGGAGCCCTACGTAATATTCAGGGGTTTCGCACCATCAGAACGGCGGCCTCGCTCGTGCTGGCGGAGACAGTGTTCTGAAACCTAAAGGCAGCCGAACGTCAGCGCTTGTGGGGTAACCCAGATAGGGAGTTCGTACAAGAACGCGAGGTGACACTCGATCGGTGGCAGAAGGATTGGGATAGCATCCCGAACGGGCAACCAGGAGCCCTCGTGAGGAACTTCATTCGGAACATCCGCCAATGTATGAATTGTCCTGGGGGCCGTCTCACATACCACCTGACCTAGGTCCTCACGGGTCACGGCGACTTCCATCTGTATTTGAATCGAATAGGGAAGGCTGAGACAGCGCAATGCTTGTGCTGTGACGAGGTGGACTCTCCGGAACATACAGTATTGCGATGCGCCGCATGGATTGAGGCCAGACGAGGCTTGCCCAGAAAGAACACGCTGGGAGAGCTAGTTACGTACATGCTTACGTCAGTCAAAAACTGGGACGCGGCTGCAAAGCCTATTCAACGGATCATGAAAGTAAACGAAGAGGCAGGAAGAAGGAAAATGGTGGAAAGCGTCCGAGAGTTGTTGCCAAGGCGCGACTCGACAAGCAGGACCTAACGATTTAAAGTTTCCGAGACTTGCCGGGCGGCTGTGTGTAGTAACTCTTCTGCGTTAAGGATCCCGCAGGTCGGAGGCTCATCTTAAGCAGGATACATATATGTAGGCACTGCCGTCTACATATGTAGGGTTTTAGTGGGTATTGCCCTAATCCTTCGGCTCGACTCTTGTCAAGCGCCAAGACTTGCCGTTAGGTGGCTGAGTCCCACACTGTTTGAGCGTTGGCATGTTAGCGAGCTTACCAACTCCTGTTATGCTTTCTCTCAGTCGTACGTAACTATATTTTAAACCCTAAACCTTCTTCAAAAATCTCGATTGTTTGGTGCAACTGGACGCCAGATGATCAGAACGTCCACATTTCTTGCAGGCCCTGGTAAAAGTGCACCTGTTCGTTAGATGCCGCACTCGTTGACAATTGTAACATGGCTTTGGTTGATCAGGCTCGAGTACGACTGAGTGGGTTATGTACCCCAGAAAAACAGATACAGGCGGTTGGCGGTTAAACGTGCTGGGTGGGGTTTTACCAGCCTGACCGTCAAGTCAATGAACCGTCAACACCACGTGCACCACACCGCAATCTGCTAGCTCTTTGCGTATCTCGTCGTCTGTAAACGCGACATCGACACCTTGAATTATCGCCTTGAATGAGGTTGCCAAGAAATCTGGTGCAATGGCAAACCTATCAACCCAAGCAGTGTGTGGCAAAGACGCTACAGATCGTCGGTTCACCATGACACAATGTGTAAAATGCTGTGGCTGGATTCACGTATCGAGACGCATCGACCTGAAGGCTGCCGACTTGCAGAAAAAGGAAATTATAAACGTGTTTAAGTGTCGAATATGTGCTGACAGGGATGTGATTAATGAAGAAACTGTGCAGCAAGCTGAGACCGCTCCGACATCCAACGACAAGAACGCTATAACTAAAGAATCTACTTTTCAGGCACTTTCGCACAGGAGAACTTTCTCAACACCCAAAACCACTAATAACATTGCCCTTGAACCTTGTGATCTTGAAATCCGTATTAGCTGCATTCCAATTAACGCTCAACGCAATTGACATTTTGCACTCATAATTTGTACCCAACAATATAATGGTCTGTTGCGTAACTAAAGTATGGCTGAACGAAAATGCTGTCTCAGATGGTGAACTAGAGTATAATGGAACATATCGGGTTTGCAGAAAAGACCAGAAGTATAGGTGTGTTAATTCTGGTATAGAACTGCTTGGTGTCTTTCATCGTCAACATCCAAGCAAATTACAATCTAAAACTCATCTGCGTCGATTTAATTCTCGTGAAGTCACTAATGCGTGTCATATGTGCATATAATTCTCCGAGCGACAACCCTGAAACCTAAATAAGGTGCATGAAAAGTCATTGCTGCAAACTCTCGACGCTTTGTGACATTGATGCAACTGTTGTGCTAACTGGGATACTTTGTCATGTTCTGGCACTCTTTCCGTTTCCAAAGAGCAAACTTTCGTGGATTTTTGTTCACAAATTGGACTCAACTTGTTCGACACCTAACGCGTTCGAAACGTGCGAACGTACTTGCTATTGTTCTATGCAACGACGACTTGGTTCGGGAGACCACAGTCACACTCTGCCCGTTCCGTCAGATCATTAAGCCGTTTGTTTCACACTATACGTACGCGAAGATTATATTGCTGCCAATGAGAATACTTTGACATCCTACGATTACAAACACAGCGATTCCGACCTGATTAAACTTCATTTAAGCTCGATTGACTCGAACATCGTTTTCAATCAATGCAAGAACGTGGACGAAATGCTCAATTTGCTCACGGATTATATAACTTTTCTTCGTAACCTCTTCGTTCCTGTATTCAAGAAACGGCTAGACTCGATCGATAAAAACATCTACACAATAAATCGACTTAGTGAGAAGGAAAAAGACCCCACTAAATCAGACAAACTAAGGCTGAAGTTAGAACGCGTCATAGATCGTCAACGAACCAATGAGGGAAACAAACTTATAAAGAAACGCGACATGATCAAGATTCACCGCTACGTATCAAGGCGCATGAAAATTCGCGATCAACTCAGCGTGCTCATCGGTCCAGATGCAGAGAAGATAACCGATGACTTAGAAAAAAGCTGAACTACTGAGAAATCATTTTGCCAACACGTACCCTACCGAAGATGAAATAAAAATGTGTTCAGGCAACCCACCCCTTCCCATCCAAGTGAGAAGTGATCTGCACTACGTCAACAGCGTGGATACATCGGCTTTTTTACTGCTGAAACCTCTCAGCATTACATTGGGGGATTACGGGAATCCAGACGGACATGCGCCACCCCAGCCATGGTGACTAGTCTGGGACTCGCAAACCCAGTAAATCCGCTTCCCCCACACCCCCAGGGATCGGTAACGGCGTAGGCATTGCTTCGAATCTATAGGAGTGGTGTTGCACCAACTCCTACGTTCTACTCCAATCTGGCATCATTCGGGCGTCTCATGTCTGCCTTGGTGCAGCTCAGACGCGTCAGCCGGACCGTTAACGCCTTCCACAGCTCCGCCACCTGGGGATGCGTCGAGAGTCATCGCCTGGAGCGTTCCTGGCTGTCCCTGCCTAATCCCAAGGCTGGTTCGCCTTTGCTGCCTATTTTCCCTTCTTTCCCTGTTACCTACTCCCTGGGGTGCTCCCTCTCGACTGGATCAAGAGCTGTTGTTAAAACGAGCTATCCTGGCAGTTTTCTTGGCCACCTTTAAGGACATAATAGTCTCGAAGAAGGCACATGACTCTCTCCACGCCTTCGCCGAAGTCAGCATGTGTGCTACAACCTTCTTGATCGGCTTTCCAAAATTTTAGGGATTGTTTTGATGTGTTGTACTTTGATTTTAAATCAGCGTTAAAGTCAACAGCTCTAAGCTTATCAATTGCATCTGAATGCACGGTGTTGGACCAAGAATCCTAAGGTGGATTGAGTGTTTCCTCGCTAATAGTCGCTATAAGTCTCACAATAAAGTTATCATTACCTGCTAAAGTTACGTTTGGTTGTCCGCATGACACAATACTGGGCTGCCTATATTAGATCTTGTACACAAACTCGTTATCGTCGTAATTCCAAATGAGGTCTCACTTAAGGTATATGCCGATAACGTCAAGAGCTATGGTCGTTCGAAGTCAGTAAGAGACTGCGGAATGCTACAAAGATGTATAAATAATTTCTATGCCTGACACGACGTTTAGATCTGAAACTTTTAATCCAGAAATGCAAAACAATGCATTTGGGCCAAAAAATAGAAGATTTGTATATAAAATTAATAATTACTTCCTCGAAAGTGTGAACGCTATGAAAGATCTGTGAATTGTTATGACCTCTGATTTAAAATTCTCAGAACAAAGTAGAGAGGTGACACTGAAAGCGACGAGATGGTGTAATGGGATTCTCAGATCATTTGTTCTAAGAGATGCTGAATTGTACATGCTGAACTTCATGTGCTGTCTGTACCTCTATTTTCTGCGGACTGCAAAGCAGCCAATGACGACCTTGCTAGAAAAGTGTCCATGGACGAGGTCACCTTCTCAGCGTTCCCGCTGGCTCTCGCCCAGCGCGAAGTCGTCTTAAGCGGCCGATATAGCTATGAAAGCGAAATCGCTGGAAAAATCGCTGCTATTGTAGCAAGAAGAATTAAATCTTTTTAGGGGTGAAGATTTTAAAAACTGTAGCAAAGGTGAACAGAGGCAACAGTTGTAAAGCCGGCAAATCCCCATGGACCTTTGAATCAGCGCCATATGAGCAGCCAGACCTCGCATGCTCGGATAAGCACAACGCGTTTAGAGTTTGCTCTACACGACCGTGCCCACCCCCGAAGAGGACTCCGCCATGCTCCAAATCCACCCAACAGGCAGGCGAAGCGTAAGGAGGACAACGTTACCTACCGTGCCCCACCTCCACTCTCCCTGAAGGCGTTTCTCACACAAGCCTTCGAAGCATTACAAGCCGAGTACCCCGCGCCCCACAACTCTGCATTTCAGCGCAATGGCCGCGGACACGCACGAAACAAAGGTCGGCCCAAACCGAATCGGTAAGAATTGCTCTATGGAACTGCGAGGGTGCTGACACTCTGTCACTTCTTTTACCGACAGCTCTAGAGGGCGTAATTATTTTAGTGCTGACGGAGACGTGGGCCACTAAAGCGTTTAATCTGCCTCATCTCTATCCCATCCACTCCCAGGCCCAGAAAGAAGCAGGCGCCGGCCTGAAGAAGTTGGGTTTGACTATGGTGGAGAAGTTTCTTAGCGGCTTACGCGGAGTGCTTGCCGCAGTCCTGTTCGTAGTCTGCGGCGACTTTAACGCTCGCTTAGACCGGCTCACCTCGAGCCGCACGATAGCCCTTAGAGAAACGCTATCGGACTTCGGATGCTGGAATATCAGTCCCCCTACTGTCCCAACTTTTATCGATCACAATGGAAGCTCTGTAATTGACGTGTTTGCAACAAACGTGAAAGTCTACAAAGTAAAAATCGTCGGGACTAATCACTCGCTCAGAGAGGGTGCCCATATCAGGTCGCACATTCCAATTGCAATAGAGCCTTCAACTAAAATCGCTGGTGTCATTTAACGAGAGGGAAAAGCCGTTGCCACGAAGCCCAAGTAGGGATGAGATCCACCGGCGCGTTCATGAAGTTCTACCCGTTTCAGTATCTCTTGATGTTGAGACGTACGCCCAACAGCTTGTAGATATTATAAAGTCTTCAGTCCCCCCAGTGCACTGCAGAACGAATTCACGTCCGTGGTACGATCGACTCTGTGCCCTGGCAAAAGGAGCGCAACATGCAGCAAGGCACCTGGCGAGTGCTCACCCCACTATGACACCGCTGGCTGCCTATCTCAAGACCATATGTATAAAAACTTACGCCACTTAACAATTAAAGTGCCTCGAGAAATCAGAAACTTTTCTCCTCCGAGAGGCAGAGCACCTACCTCATAAATGGCTCGCTCGTAGTGGCCTCACTACCTGCCTGCCTAACTCCTCACATTTAATCAATCACTTTGCAGGAATGTTTAGAGCCAGCGACGATATACCCAGAGAACCCTGTTTGATCGACGCGGCCTGTGATGAGGTCACTCTCAGCGTAAGACAGCGTCTAGAGACCGCCTTCACGGTGGAAGAAGTAATTCTCGCTTTCCAGAATTTAAAGAACAACAAAGCAGCGGGATCTGATCAAGTGAGGATTGAGCATCTAAAGAACGCATTTATTTAGGCTCCATGCTGGACGGCACTGTTTAACGAATGCCACCGTGCTGGCATAATCCCGTCCCAATGGCTCGATGCTACACTGCTAGTCATCCTTAAAGGAAAAGGTGACCCAACCCAGCTGACCTCCTGGCGCGGTATAGCGAAAAAGAGCACATGTTACGAGTTGCTTTCGTCGCTGCTCACCAGAAGACGAAATCGGTTTCTAGAGATGACTGATGCTATTCCTACTGAACAGCACGTTTTCGACAGAAACGTTCTACGGTTGCGGTATGCGCCAATCTGTTGAGGTCTATCAGGGGGGCTCAAGCAAGATCCCAACCCCTGTACGCCGTAATCGTCGATTTTAAAGCCGCCTTTGACTCGGCGCCCAGAGACACTATTCTGCGAATTCTGGCCGAGGTTGGTGTCCCTCCTGCCATTCTCAACCTGTTGATGGCCATCCTGCAAAGCCACAAAATCAGAATAGATGACGGTGTGTCCAAATTGCCCCCTTTTCTTTAGACTACGGGCGTGGCGCAAAGCGATAACTTAAGTCCGTTACCTTTCGCAGTCCTTATTAAGGACCTACCCGCAAAAATCCGGGGTCTGAGAAATCTGGTAGTCGTGATCTTGTACGCAGATGATCTCGTCATCTATGTGAAGAGTCGCTTTCAGGTTCAACAGGCCCTAGCGAGACTTCAAGCGGTCACTTCTGAGCTTAGACTAACTGTAAATCTGACGAAGACAGTGGTCATGAAGTTTAGAAGAGGCGGGCGCTTAGCTGTTAACAACGGACTTCGTTTGGCTGGGTTTTGACCTTCTCTACGGTAAGTTTGCCTACTTGGGACTGCTTCTGACGTCAAACGGACGATGTTTCCTGCAGCATAATAAGGAAAGATGCAGAAAGGCGCTGGTAGCAATGACCACAATTATATGGCCGCAGCTGTTGTCCATCCCAACGGCACTGAGACTATTTGATCTGAAGATTGCTCCAATGGCCGCTTACGGTATCGAAATAATCTGAAAAGATCTCACCCCAACCAGCCTTAAGCATCTAAGTAATCTGAAGGCAGCGTACCTCAAGCGAGTCCTGGGCCTCCATCGTTTAGCCCGCAACCGACTTGTTTATCTCCTCACGGACACCCCCCTATTCATCGAGGAGCTAAGGCGACGTTTCGACTTGCCCACATCTTCCATTTACGTCAACGTCCTCAAATCGTGGGAGTGCAAGTTTGCTAAAATGAATGCGGATTTCTTTAGCACAGGAGCAATGCAAAACCAAGCGTGGAAAGGGCCGATCCGATCTAACCGCCATGTGGTGACTAGGTTTGCCGTGCATGGTTTTCACCACGTGCTGTGCGCGACATCCGGGTTCCATGTTCCCTCGGACTCGTGTGTGTGTCAACGTTGTAAACTACCGTGCGGTAGATACCATGCTGCCTCCTGTACCCTAATCCCGTCTCTAGCTAGTCTAGATAACCAAGCTCGCGTCATAGCTTCATAGCTTTTGCATATCTATTATTTTAGAAGTCCAAATGTGTGTATGCATATCTGTTAACTGTACTTTCTCTTCACAACATGTGTGATAATAAATCTGACATGAATTTTACATGAAATTATTTAATATATATGTCAAACCAGTACTGACGTATGCATCTCCTGCATGGTTTTCGAGCAACGAGAAAGATCGACAATTATTGCAGAATGTTAAAAAACATTTTGATAAAGTTGCATTTCTTTACGGTGTGCCAGAAAGGACAGACCCGTAGAGGACATAGTTGATGTTTTTAAACAACTGGACCAAAAATGCCAACAAAAGGTCATACAAAATGAAGAATTACGTTGTCGAATGTTCAACTGTAGACATTCGCAAACACGAATCAAGGTTCGCTACAAACCGAAATGCATAGTGAAAAAGGAAATTGTAATGTCCCTGTTTCCTTGGAGAGTAACCCGAACCAATCTATGAATGTTGTAATATTTTGTATTGTACATTTTCTTTTTATTGTGAATAAAGCGCTTATTATGCATCACGGATGACAAACCGTCGTGCGCTGCAGTCTTGCGGGGCATCTCGTCGACTCAAGATGGAAGCGCTCCGCGCGTTCCTTTGCCTAGACCTCGGCGCCTTCCTCGGCGCAAGCCTAGATATAGTAGAATAAGCTCGGTCACTCGACCGCGGCCTTTGACACCGAGGGTGCGAAAGCACAAAGTTAAGAAAGCGACGCCACCAGGCAGTATCGGAACCACCTTGTCGGACCTGGCAAAAGTACTCCAGGGTATTAGTCCTGACCTGGCAGCTACACTCACGGCGATTGCCGAAGCATTAAAGCCGTTATTAGCTTTGCTGCCGGTAGTTGATAAGCTAAAGAACTTTTCTGTATAATGGAAGACCGCAGCTCTACCAGCAACCTAGCGATACCACGATACGTTTTTAGCGACGCTGAGCAGGACCTAAACAGGATCGCTTGTCCTGTGTGTAACAACATATACAAGAAGATGACTTTCTAGGCACATATCTGCCAGACATCCCGACGTCGGGGGCATAGAAGTAGCGCCAACCACTGGCACATTGGCCACCTCGGAGGAACTAATCGGACAAATTCAGAATACCATGCGACATACAAGGCTAGTTCGGGTGTTGCCCAAGGCTGTCAGGGCGTTCGTCGCAGACGAGCTCACGAAAGTTTTATTGAAGGTTGCCTTAAACAACGTCAGTGAGGCCTGGCACTCACTGTTTTCTTTCGCGCCGGTGGTGCTTGCCCATCCGCAATCGACACGCGCTCTCTCATAGTGATTATTAAAAAGAACCTTCGCGATTTTTTGCAGGGTTTAAGGATTGAGAACGTCGTACACCTTGAAACTAAGACGACTACCACAAGAGACCCCGAAGATGAGTTCTGTAGACGCGCCATAGTCACGCTCTCCGAAGGGGACGTCACTGGCCCCGCCAGGCTCATTGGTTCTACGGATACATCTATATGTCAGTCCGAAAGCCTTGAATCTCTTCGAGACAAACATCCGCAAGCCCTCTCGGACCTTTTCTTGCCATCTCGTCCCCCGACTATGCTGCCATCCACTACCTCTAGCGACGAAGTGCGCCTGACCGTGAGATCTTTTCCTATGAGCTCTGCAGCTGGTCTTGACTTCCTTAGGCCTCGACTTCTTTAGGACCTCCTGTCTGCTGTCTTAGGATCACCGATAGACTGGCAGATGCACTGGCAAAGGTTGTAGACATTCTTCGGTGGGGGTTTCCCCCTATAGCCCTTCAACCTATTATATTTGGGGCATGACTGTTTGCTCTCAAGAAGAAAGACGGCTCTATCCGCCCGATAGCATGCTCGTCCACACTCCGGAGGTTAGCTTTAAAAATAGGGTGCGCTGCCAACAAAGCTAAAATACTATCGGCAATTGGTCACCATCAGCTGGGTTTGCAACTACTGGCGGTACGGAGATCGGAATTCCCACCTCTTGTGCATTTATAAACTCCCGCAGTAGCCCGACTATTCTGGTGAAGCTGGATTTTGGGAATGCCCTTAATAGCATCAGAAGAGACCACTTGCTAAACGCGGTGAAATGCTACGCCCCACGAATGTTCCACCAGGTACATGCGGCTTATGCTCAACCGTCGCACTTGGTTCTGCCAGACGCGACTATATCTTCGCAGTCGGGCCTCCAACAAGAAGACCCATTAGGTCCACCGCTGTTCTGTCTGTGCGTAAAGGACTTGATCGACTCCCTACAATGTCCTCTAAATGTCTGGTACCTAGACGACGGTGTGCTTGGGGGTGACCTAGCTACGGTAGTCGGTGACATCCACAGAGTCCTGGATTTCGAGCGGGTGAGTGGTCTATCCCTAACCCCTGGGAAATGCGAGGTCTACATCACGGGACCCGAGGATATGATCTCGCCGGATATATCGGAGCTATGCCATCTCCTTCCCGGTTGCAAGATAGTCCAGAAGAGTGACATTGAGCTCCTCGGGGTTTCCCTTTGCCAAGAGGGGCTACCTGGGGCTCTAGACGCGTGGAGAGAAAAGCCTGAAGTAGCCGCCAGCCGTCTTCTATCACTGGGATCTCATCACGGAATGTACCTAATGAAATCGTGCTTTTCGGCGGCCCGGTTAACTCACTCACTTACTTAGAGGGGCTAATTGTTTTGACTTGACCGAGAACCTTTGAGCTTTTAACGAGTGGACCTTGAAGACACTGAAACTGCTCCTGAACGTACGCCTTTCACCCGATGCAGACTTGCAGGCTCTGCTTCCCAAATCCTTAGGTGAACTGGAAATGCCAGGCGCAGTAGCGTTGGCTGGGGATGCCATCGTCTCATCTATGTCCCAGGCATTAGAAAACGCCAAACGGTTACTGGACGATACAGGTTAAAGTGTATACGATCACTCGTAGCCTTTCTGTGCGGTGCCATATCCACTGACACCCTTTCCCAGAAAGGCTGGTCGACCCCACCGCAGGAGAAGACGTTTGCGCATCTCCTTGAGCAAGCCCCCACTACGACTGACAAGGCCAGGCTACGGGCGGTCTCCTCAAAAAGCGCTGGGGCCTGGTTACAGGCTCTCCCCAGTGCTCAGTTAGGCACTCTATTAGATGACGAGACTGTTCGGATTAGTGCGGGGCTACGCCTGGGGACAGCTCTCGTAATCCCCCACCAATGTGAATGCGGCGATCAAGTGGGGCCACAGGCACACCATGGCCTCTCTTGTGCCTTAAGCTCAGGTCGTCGTGCCCGACACGCCGCACTTAACGAGACATTTAGCCGAGCTTTGAGGTCGGCCGGCTTTCCTTGCATTCTCGAGCCTCCTGGCCTCTGCAGGAATGATGGGAAGCGACCGGACGGGCTGACACTAACGTCCTTCGAGATGGGTCACATGCTGGTATGGGATGCAACCCTTACTGACTCATTAGCCCCCTCAATGGTCAGTGCGGGAGCGGAACATGCTGGACACGCGTCTATGTTGGCGGAAGCGAATAAGTGCAGAAAGTATGCCAGTATCGCTTACCCCCACGACTTTCGTCCACTGGCATTCGATACATTAGGGGGACCTAGCCCGAAGACGCATAAACTCATTCAAAGTGTCGGCAAAGCGCTCAAGCGTTCGACAGAGGACCCTAGAGCTGTCGAGTACCTGCACTAGAAACTATCACTGGACATTCAGCGGGGGTAACGCCGCCTTTGTGCGTGGAACTCTGCTAGACTGGACACGCCCGAACCTGGAGGATATGTGGCGTTTCCACTTGATCTATCCGGTGTACACGTTCATAAGGAGACAATTGTTGCTTCTATATATATATATATATATATATATATATGTTTGATTGTGGTATGTCTACGGAGCGCATAAGGTAAGGGGTGTTGGACCATGGCTATGCCCGGGTGTGATACTTGTAGGTTCTGTCATTATTATGCAAACGCTGTGATTACTCGTCATCATGGTTGCCTAGGACTGCTGGCAACCGAAGCAAGAACGCCACTAAGGGCTTTAACGCATTCGTGATTAGCTCTTTCATTTTTGACAGCTCGGACTCTTCATAGTTATCAAGTTCCAGCTATCAAGCTGCTCTTTGCCTGGGCAGTAGGAGCTGCGGAGTTGCGTTCCTACCAGCCACGATACCGCTCTGCCGAGGCATTAATCGACCCCTCCGGGTAAACATATGTCTCTATATTCATATGTTGCAAATACGACTAAGACGAAACTTGTCTTGTTTCACACACCCCAGCGGACATCAAAGCTAAAACTGGACAAGGGTAGTATATTCCTCCAAGTAGGCGGTGCAGCTTAGTCAAAAAGTAAAAGGCCTCGCTACTACGCGTGGTGAGAACATGTAATGCGATAGTCACATTTGGTTGAGCGTCAGGGTCGGCTGTGTTGTCATGGCATCGCTGGCCCGCCTGAGGAAGGCCAAGGTCTCCCGCCATTGGGTACAGGGCCCTCCTGGAATCGATTCTCACTTACGGAATCACTACATGGATATTCGGACTGCTCAAACTTGATCCGCTGGCACGTTTAAACTTTGCCGTACTTGCCTATAAGTTTGATAAACGCAAACTACTTCTTGAATAAAAATTCGAATTCTAGTTAACCTCCTTCAGTTCTCAGCTTTATGAGGGCCAACTGAGGGCTTTCGGATTTAGGTTGACTTTAACAGAGCACTCTCTAGCCTGCATGCTGCTAAGAGTATGAAACGAGCTATCTCAGAACCTCCGAAATAGTAGTAGGCTAGTACTAGTGAAAGACAAGACAAAACATCGTTGTAACTGGCAACTGCTTTCTCAATCGAATTTGCCGTGTTTAATATACGGGATCGTTTTCCACACATTGATAATATGGACTGGTATGTTGGAACGGCACTCCTGTTATTGCTTGCTCTTTGCTCACCGAGAGCATCCATTGTAACGTTGTGATTTCTATGCCGAGGCTCCTTATGGTCTGCTTCAGAGACTCTGCTCGTTCGCAGTGACCGTTGAAGGTTCTCGTCATCCGCGCTATTTCCTCACCAGTCACGTTCCAATCATTCAGCACGCCCGCGGTAACGTTTAGACGCTGGTCGATCCTCAATCGTTCGCGGAAACATTCCTTTACTGCCTCGTGCAGTGCTTCGAGTCGTCGCCTCATTTGTCGCTTTTCCTCCTCTGACCATTGTCTTCTCAATGCGTCGCCGCCACCCCTTATACGTTTTGTCATGCGACCGCTGCTCGTCGCCGGTTGGGAACGGTAAGCAAACTGCGATCGCCGGCTGGACGGTTTTGGCATCGATTCGCAGCGCATGTTTAGGGTTGTTAAACTGTACTCAAACGGCAGCCTGAGAGACAAAAAGGGCGTATGAAAACCTTGTAATCTTAGCTATAATTTGAGCTTATAGATGCAGTAGTAGTAGTAGTAGTAGTAGTACGGCGAAGCACTAGCTTCAATTCGTTTTTGTTTAGAAATACGTCGTGCGATTGAATCTCCTTTGGCTATATGTCGTCTTGGGGCTCAGCGAGCCAATGTATAGACTCGAAAAATATATTTGCGGAGAATGCGAGAAAATGAATGTGTACTCTTGCCTTTTTCCGATGCAATAAGCGTTTTTTATTTAATAATTTACATACTATATATTGTATACAATACGTACTACAATGTGACAACATTTTGGGACCCCTCTTGTGAGTAAATTGGAAGGCTTCGTCGTCAAACGTGCCGAGCCAGACTTATTACTACAACAGCCAAAAAAGCCAAGAGTTTTCAGGCAGTGTGGCACAGAACCACACCTACTAAATGTGTGCCAAAAACCACAGAAACAATTAAGGCAAAAGACATGCGACCCTATCGCAACGTCCTACAAGTGGATCCAATTCCAGTGAAGGCGATGCGGTGCGCAGGTTGCGGCCAAGGCTTTTTTCATCCATTGGGATACCCATACAATGAACAAATGAGAGATAACCAAAACGAGACCGAGTTACTCCAGCTACAGTCGGCAGGCTATCAGCCAACCAAGTTTTGGAAGCAGCCAAAAACCCCGCATTCTTTAGTGTACTAACGATGCCCTAGGCGCTAGCGGAAAGTGGCGAGATCAAACTGTGGATGATGGACTGTACTTTAGACGGAAGCATTTCTCACTTTCAGTGCGATAGAATAAAAAGCTAATCAACATACCGTAGATTTGAGAGTGGAAGTAAACCAACAGGTTAAGCAAATTCAATACAAGATGTCAACCATCCAAGGAATTCTGGACAGCCTTAGGTCAGCATCATTACGCTCAAAGGACTCGAGACAAGACTGAAAAAAATATTGCAGAATTGACCCACGATCGATTTTTCTGCACGATAAAAACACGGGCAGGGATCTGCAACTGATCCGTATGCACGTCTGGCCACGTAAAAACAGTACGGAAATTTCACGACATTATGATGCTGATTCCTAGCTAAAAGCCGCAGTGCTCTATCGAAGAATAGATAAGCTGTCGTCAACCTTTGTCAGTCGTTAGGTGCGGCCGCGTTTGGCTTTGCTCCGTAAAATTTGGTCGAAGAGTGCAGGAACGTGCCTGTAATAGGCTGACCAATTGCACTCGACGGCCTTAGCGGTAGGAAGTCCAACGCAATTAGTGAAAACTGCAAAGATACTGTGACAAACTCAATTTCCAAAAATGAATTTACTCTAAAAAAAACTAAAACAAAAAAAGTACTCTGTGTGTTCGAAGCGTTCGAAATTCGAACGTGGCCTACCAATGGCCGGGCTTTCTGGATGTGTATACGCATTTAGCCTACTGTGTATATGTACGTAATCTATTGAGTATACAACTAACTGTGTATATAAGTGCAAACGAGCGCTCACTAGGTGAGTGCTCAGTTATAGACACTGTACATAACAACCACAACAAGTCGTCACGAACAGTGATAGACCGCCCGCTGAAGCGCTGTCGTCCAGAGGGACTGGATAGCAGAGTGGTAGCGCCGGCAACTACAGTACCGGTCTAAGCAAGGCCGGTCCGGGCTCAATTCCCAGCGGCGTTTTCTCTAAATCTTGTATTTTCTTAATCTTCGTATATTTACTATTTTTTACTTTACCTTAAGTTATTCATTTATTTAACATATATACATTAACCCATGTTTATTCAAACTGATTTATCTTTTTCATTTTCGTTTACTGATTTATTAATTAATCTACGCCTTCAGAGAAGACACTATGCTGTTCTTCCGGGCAAAAGCAGCTCCGATCTGGGCCATGAAGAATGCAGAAAGAAGGATGACAAAGTTACTCCTGACGGGGGTAACCCCGAAGAAGCGGTCTCACACAACTATTTCGACAATATAGCTGTCATTGCACAGAAGCTGATCAACGTACGCGGCCAGCAGAAAAGGTATGGACAAAATGGTAACGAACCTGGCAAAACAACTTTATCGCGGTCAAGGAGGCTGCGACACGAAGGAAAGAAGCCGCTACATTGACAATTAACAACCAGAGCGTCGACTCGGCGTGCGCCAGTGTACGCCTGACACCCTTGCCCTGGAGCGGGCAAACATCACCGCACTGATCGAGAATGCTACACATGAGAAGGACCTCAAACGGCTGCTCTATCCAGCAGAATGGCCAGCAGCCGCCGCCTACACGAAGGTGTCGCACCTTGGGGTCAGCATCCTGAAGGAGAGCCCCCTTCGGATCCTGGTCGCCCGGAAAGACGACCCTTCAAACAAGACAATATAAGGCAGAACATGGCCCACCGACACCACCCTGAAATACGCCACCGACAGGAACGGCCTGCGTCGGGCCCAGAGGGTCGGAGCTCTCAGGGTAATTGCGGCGTAGCGGACGGTCAGCGCAGCGGCGTTTCTTGTTCTTGCTGGAACGGTCGTCGGGTGTGGTGCAGTTAGTCCGCTGCTTGGATGAAGCAAAATGGCCGTCTGGAGACAACGTCTGAAATGAGCGATCAAATTATAGAGTTGCGGTGATCGTTTGATTAATTGCTTGCCTGCCTGCTTGCTAGCTTGCTTGAATGATTGGTTGATTGATTCGTTGATTTTTCAATTGGCATTGATCGCTGTTAATTGAATCGTGCCAGCACGTTACAGCCCCGTCTCCGTCTGGCTTTCTGTATGTCTGTGTTGACTGACCGTATAGGCGCCCTCAGCCACACCGCTACTACGATCGATCAGTGAACAACTAACTTAACTACTGCTCGGTCACCACTACTACTTGTTTACCACCTGACTAACGAGAACTGACTTCGTGGTCACGAACAGCAGATGTGGAGGATGTGGAAAACAGAAACGCATACAAATACACACACAAACAATCACTCACACTCTTGTATATGATGAAAGTAATTTGTATATGATATGATTACGATTTACAACACTCTGAATGAGCTGGCGGCATGAATGCAAAAATAAAATGTCGTAGCTCCGGCGGGGGAGCGACACAGTCAACATGAATTGCGACTGCGACGGCGCTGGCCGGCTATCAATTCTGGATAGGCGGATGAAAAATCTCGAATTTGAGCGACCTCGATCATCATCATCATTATCATAGTAGTAGTGGTGGTGGTGGTGGTGGTGGTGGTAATGATGATGATGATGAGGAGGATTCCTCGTACTGAAGGTGGCGATTACGAACGTGATAAGTATGCTTACATCATATGGAAACTGTTTTTATTTACTGCAGCGGTAATACTTATTATGCATTGTATTAGCTTTTGAAGCAGCAACGACAGCAGCAGCAGAAGTAGTAGTAGTAGTAGTAGTGGAAGTACCAGTAGTATTGTCATTATAACGCTAACTCCATAGCATGAGTGTGGGAGGCAAATGAGTAGAAACTACATAAGATGAGGCGGCTGAGAATGTCTACTGCTGTGTTAGGGAGTGAAGGAGGGAGGATGGATAAGGACAACCATAAAGAATATATTTATATATGTATATATATATATATATATATATATATATATAAATATATATATATATATATAAATATATATATATATATATATAGATATATATATATATATATATATATATATATATATATATATATATATATATATATATATATATATATATATATATATATATATATATATATATATATATATATATATATATAAATAGACCTGAAAACGTACTATCCCAGCGTGACTGGAGTTCCCCTCTGCACGACGAGGTACAACGACGTCTCTTTAACGGAGCTGCCGACGATACAGCCAAGGCTCGCTTAAACGCCGTATCCGCCAAGAATTCAGGGGCCTGGTTACATGCGCTTCCCAGTGCCCCCAGAGGTACCCTTCTTGATGACGAGTCGATCCGCATAGCAGTAGGCCTACGACTAGGGGCAGACATAGTTAGCCCTCATCGGTGCCAATGTGGTCACCCCGTGGATAAATTTGGACATCACGGACTATCGTGCATTATTAGTGCAGGACGACGCTCGAGACATGCCGCTATTAATAAGACCTTTAGCAGAGCCCTTAGGTCGTGCGGCCGTCCGTGCATTATTGAACCCCCAGGGCTCTGCGCGGAAGACGGGAGACGTCCAGATGGTATGACACTTACACCATTCGAGCGAGGCAAAATGCTGGTTTGAGATGCAACCGTTACCGACTCCTTAGCTCCTTCTATGGTCGGTGGCGTCGCATCCGAAGCTGGTTATGCAGCCCACTTTGCGGAGACTAACAAGTTGAGAAAATATTCATCAATCGGCTATCCCCACGAATTTTGCCCTCTCGCTCGAAGGTACAGCCAACGGAGCCTTGGCGGATATCCGGCAACACCTCCGCACGCTTGGCCTCGAACTGGCTTCACAAAAAACGGAAGCAATCCTTCTAAACGGTCTGAAGCGTTCTCTACGCAACCTAAATTTACACATGGAAGGCCATCCAATAACACCCAGGCCCGTGGTCAAGTACCTGGGCGTGATCCTGGTTAGAGCTCTCACAGGAACACCTCATGTGCGCTATGCAGCTAAAAAAGCAGCCAAAGCCTCAGCAGAGTTACGGAAAATTCTCCCACGGACAGGGGAGCAAGCGACCCTCGGCGCCGACTCTTAGAATCAGTAATAGACAGCACCATGTTATACGCCGCACCCTTATGGGAACGCACGACTACAAGAGCTAAAACACGTCGCCTCCTCAACAAGACCCAAAGACCTATGGCGCTTAACATAACACGAGCAAGTCGCACGGCTTCCACAGCAGCCGTACAGGTCCTCCCCAGACAAATTCCCTGGGACTTAAGAGTAAAAGAATTAGCATCAAGAAACCTGTAACCAACGTTCTGACGGAGGGCACACTAGTCAGCAGAACCGACACACTAAGCGGATGGAGCCAGCAATGGGAAGCAATCCAGCCGGGCCATCCGGGATATTGGACAAAATCAATACTTCCTGATCTTAAAAAATGGTACAGCCTCAAACACGGCTCGCTTACCTACCCACTCGCGCAACTGTTAACAGGCCATGGCGTCTGTTTTCAGCAGTACCTACACCGCATCGGTAAAACTGACTCCCCTGTATGCCGCATGTGCAACTCGGGGGGCGGGATGATGTTAGGCACTGCTATGAGCGGTGCTCCTTCTTCGGCACTGAGCGAGAGCAATTGTCCCCGAACCTAAAACTGCAGAACCCCCTGGCATGTCAGGCCCTCGTAGAGGCGCTCCTCAAAGATCACAAATCCTGGATTCTAGTAAGAAGATTCGCACAAGGTATCTCTAAGGCGAAAATAACCGCCGCACAAAGCCAAGCAGCCTAAATGGCAAGAAGAGTGGCCAGGTGAAGTAATCTCGAGAAGACAGTACTGCGGCCATTCCCCGTCAAGGGGCAAAGAAGACGACTGGATTTTAGTGGGTGCGAGTCCCACACTACCGAGGCTTTAACAACGTCGCCCGGTGTGCATAACGCATTTTACCAGTTACCTCTATAAAAAAAACAAAAGTGTCAAACATGGATGGCTATATTTTTTCACGGACTGTAATATATATATATATATATATATAGACTTTAAAAAAAACATGGATGGCTGTATTTTTTTCACGGACTGTGCATATATACTTTAATACAATAAATACGTTCAATGAGTTTCGATTATTTGCTAACACTAGCAAAACGAATGCCATATTGTTTCGCCCGGCTAGGAGGCTAATTAACGCGCCAACGTCCTTCCAACTCCGTCCACATGTCACTTCTGTCAAGTCAAGTGTCTGGAGGTAACCTCTTCAGATGAGCAGCCGCCGTCACAGACAAATCACGTGCTCATAGAAAGACGGCATAGCCAGACAACCTAAAAGGCAGTTTTTATTTTTTCAATCTAGGACATAATTAAAATAATCAAAACACTCAAGAACAAGTGCAGTTTTACAACAGATGGTATACCGCTATTTTTTTTGTTAAATAAAAACACTTACGATCTTATCACCGAACAATTACCGTGCATTTCCTTGTGATGGGTAAGTCCCTTCGGCGTATCAGAGGTCAATGGTAACGCCTGTATTTGGAAAAGGTGCTAAGGTTTCGGTGGACAGTTACCGGCCGGTGCTTACTACCCACTGCATACATTTTAATGTAGAAACTAATCGTGAGTATTTTTGGAACTATTTTTATGTTTAACGAATTGATTAATTCAAATCAGCAGGGGTTCGCTCGTTCCACAAAAACGCAACTTATGGCTATGACCCACGGTTAAAGCCTACAGGTAAATAAACGTAGAAAATGTAATTGCATATATTTCGCTCTTGTTCCGGTTTTAATGAGCAATCTACCGAGCTCGATCGGGATACGGTGGCACCCGTGGGTACACATTCTTATGTTCCCAGATGACCTTGCACTTCACTCGTGTTGTCGTTTTCTGCTGCAGGAGAAGAGGCGATGAAGTTGCGCTGCGGGGGTGGGGGCAGATTACGGACTACGATGCATTTCGCCTAAAATAAAACCCGATAGCATACGCACATTCCAAAACCTATCTTGCCTTTCACACAAGCTAGAAACAGATGCTGCGTGCGGCACCCCCTACGAAGGTTTCGTTGTGAAAGAATTCGAACCTTTTGTTGGGTCCTGCAGGTGACCGACTGACTCCGACTGACTCCACGTATATACTAGGTGAATAGCACGTTACTATTACTATTATTATTGCTATCACTATCACTATTATTATTATTACTATTATTATTATTATTAAATGTAGTGCAATAACCGTTCAAGTCAGCGCCAGCAACCTCGTATAGAATACAAGTAATCTGGTCTCAGCTAACACTAAGGCAAACACCGCCAGAGCTCTTGAAGGCCTTAAAACCGACTTCCTCCTAAAAACAAACAGTAGTGCTGCGTTGTATCAGCCGTCTCTTTTATTGCACACGCCTCCTTAGTCTCTTTGTGCTCTCCGACTAGTTATTGGCAGCTGCATCTGCCGCCTCTCTTCTAGTTTTCCTCAGCATCCACTGCAACGTGTAGAGTTCGTTACAGACATTGAGTGCTAAGTTCTGCACTTGCTGAGCACGTTGCCAATGCACGTGACGTTCCTTTGCTGCTCTGTACAGTTCAGGTTGCAGTAGCGTTTGCGTTAAATGTTTGTGGCTTTCGAAGCTCTCATTCATGGCCTCCGTAAATGTCTTCCCTCGGAGTTGCAAATTATCCATCGTGTCAATCATATCGTTTATCTCCTCCGGGCTCCAGTCATCGTCCGGGAGAGCTCCTCCACGGCCACCTCTGAAACTTAATAAGGGTAATTCGGATCGACGTTTTGCTATCCGGCCGCCGCTCGCTCTCTGTGTCGCCTTGACATTTATCGCCGGCCTTCGCTGAAGATATGAAGATTCGTTAAGTGTTCTGTTGTTGTTGTTGATCATGTTGTTGTCTGTGCGTCGCCGGCTCGACCCTACACAGTCTCGTAGCTACTATAGCTAGGGAAGGGAAGGAAGTCGCACTCCAAAGAGCTGTTTGTTCACCAGTCGTTTTCAAGATGTAGCAGGACACTCACCAGTAATACAAAATTCGTTATTGGATTCTAATACGTTGTTCTTTAAGGAAATCGCCTAGCTATATACTAATCGTGGGCTGTCGTGTGATGCTTGAAATATACGTGTTTAGAAGGGAAAAGCGCAACTTATTTCGTCAAGCTAACAACACAGTGTGATAGATACAAGTACAAAATATTCGGGTTTAGTAATCTACTAAACGCTCACATTTTCTCAAGTAGTAAGCTGGGACCCGGAAAGCGCTAGATTGTCATGTTTTATTGTCTTATTATCGTGTTTAAGAGTTTTTCTTGAAAATGGCTAGTGCCTTTGGGTCAGTGCGTATACGATAGTGGACTAGTTGGCTCTCTTAGAACGCGCTTTCGTGTGCGCTGTAACGCATTAGTTAGTTATGCACGGCGGCATAGGTGAATGCAGCTCGAAAAGCGGCGTTTCTTGGTGTTGTGCGGACGTCTGCATTCTACTCGGCCAAAAAGAATTTCTTAACTTATAATCTACTTAAGCAGTTATGCCCTAGCCAGAAAGCCACGCTGGCAGCCAAGCCACCGACGTGTTCGTCGCCAAGTCTGCCACCCTAAAGGCGCATATCTTCCCAGAAACGGCATAGGCCTTCTAAATCTCCTATGCCATCTGTTGCGCTGTCCTTCGGCATTCGATCGTTTTATTGTTTCGTCGTTTGCTGACCACGACAAGTTGTCGTGGGCTTCTCTCTTACTCTTCTTTAACTTCGCTGCCATCGGCTGCTGTTGCTACCGAATGCTGGCGACATCGCTGTTCTACGCTGTTCTTTCTGGTTCCTTCGTTCTTCCGGCGTTCAGCCGTTGTTGTCTACGTAAGTTCTATTATCTAGTGTGAAGCTTAAGCATTTTGTGATTGCAAGGGGTGCAGTAAACTGCTCCTGCGTGATTCACTCGATTTCGGCAACCCGCTCTTGCAACCATTTTTGAGTGGGCTAACCATAGTTTCACAAAGTTTGGCACGCCGTGCAACGATTTAGTTGTTTAGGATCGAGCATTAGTAACCGCTCAATCCACAGACGACAAAATTATACCAGCTATAGCTGTGACAGTAGCGATAATCATAGTAGGAGTGATCAGAAAAAAACGCGTCAAAAAGCATTTGTCAATTCATTTTTTATCTTTGTTAAAAGCCTCATTTATTCGGATTAGATTCCTTGCAACGAGTATTTGGACGAATATTAATTAAGGTAACTAATAGCGAACCACAAAGCGTGTTTTTATTTAGTCTGCTCTGTATATATATATATATATATACATGGTGCGTTGCAGAATTTAGCAACTCATGTTTTTTGGTGATAATTTCGGCTTTATTTATTTGAATGGCTTGAAATTTTAAGGGCATGATGTACACACTAGAGTATGAGTATGGTTAATTAGTGTTCATTTTGTGTTAATTGCGTTGCAATCTCACAATCGGTTTATACAAAAAAATAGAAAAGTGTGAAAAAACGGCGCTGCAAAATATTAGCAACAATAACATGCTAACAACACAGCTCTTGTTTGTAAAGGATAGTCGATACTACAGCTGATATACGATCCCGGGGATCAAATATCTAGAATACTGTCTAGCAAAACATTGTTCTATAGCTGCAAAATAATCTACAGCTCAGTCGTTGTTCCGAACAAACGACAAATATTATGTTTAAACCATGAGTCGTACAAAGGATCTCTCGGATAAGGAAGACAAACATTGGGGCATATGCTGAGCTCGGTCATACAGTAAGGGCTATAGAAACCAGATTCGGACGGCATAAGAGCACCACCGAGATTACACCCCGGAGTGAACCAAAGGTGCAGATCTAACATTGGGCGTAAGCTAGTTTTGACTTTTCGAGAAGCACATTTTCGCATGGCGCGAATTTTCGTATAGATACCAAAAATTTGCATTACGAGTAGAAAAACATCGTCTTGGATAAAAATAGATTTAATCTTGATGGCCCTGACGGCTGTCAGTACTATTGCCATGACTTACGGAAGTAACCTAAATGGTTCTCGAAACGTGTGACCGATGGTAGTTCTCTAAAATATTGGGGCGCGTTTGGATATAATGGGAAGTCTGATCTAGTCGCGACTGTCGCCGAAACAATTCCGACAAGTACCAGCGTATCGTCGGTTCCCCGTTAGAAGCCCATTTCAAAAGAATTGGGGGACCTGACGCAGTTTGACGCGCAACAAGGCAACGCCACGTTTCATACCTCGGCTAGCATTACAGCCTTTTTTTTAAGAACAAGGCGTGCCACTTTTTGACTGACCGGCATTGAGTCCAGACCTAACATGTTTGGGGGCATTTGGTGAAGCAGATTTACGCATATGGTCAACAATATGACAATTTGTCGGACCTCAAAGAATCTGTCCAGCAAGCATGGACGGATATTCCACTTTCGCACTTACAACAGCTCATTAACTCCATAGAAGAACGAGTTTACAATTTGATCCAGAAGAAGGAACGCCGTTTTTAGAATAGAATATGTAGTATCAAATAAGTTACTCAGCCCTGCTAAAAATTGAACACTTAGTAAGGCGTTATTGTTGCTAATATTTTGCAACACTGTTTTTTTTATTTTTGTATGAAACAATTGTGAAATTGCAACGGAATTAACACCATACTCGTGGTTCGTCATGTACATCATGCCCTTATAATGTCAAGCCATTTAAGTAAATCAAGCCAAAATTATCACCAAAAAGCGCAAGTTGCTATTTTGTAACGCACTTATATATATAAATTGAGACAAATACGAAGATGACAATCCGCACTAACACGCTGCCCCAAAGCTATCTGATGACATTTCTAAATTGATGCGAGGCAAGGTGTTGATCGGAGCACACTTTGTCCGAATACGAAAGCGTCTGACGTATTATAATTCCCATGCACAACAAAGACTACACAGGTTGTTTGTGGGATAATTGTTATTTGTCCATGCAGAAAATGATTTTTTTTCGCTTATAGGTATATGTATAGGTTAATCCATAAGTTCACTTTGATTTTTCATTCATTTTTAGACATATTTCGTCACGCCAGAAAGTTTGTATTGAATGGCGTGTTGCGCAGTGTGTTTAACTACCATAGCCCAACATTCAGGCAAGCTCACGATTCCATTCTTCCAGAAGGAGGCGTCCTGAATTCCGAAGTGATAGTCTATATACATTCTAACACCATTCAGAGAATCGAATTCTTTGTCATTAACAGGATTGTAACTAAAACAGATGGTAATCCGATGAATTAAGGTCGGGTTTGTAGTGTCTAGCCACCCCATGGCTGGCCGGCGACCGTTACGAGTTCACCATTCTCTCGCTCAAACAACACACGTCTTCTGCCTGGCTCGAACAAACGACTACTAACTCATTTATTCTCATGCCTACTTATATACTCACAGATTGCCCGCGCATTTAGTGACTTCCCGCGTCTTCGCTAGTAGGGTGGCGGCATCTTCTAATTGGCGCCATGTATTTAGCTTGCTTCGGCATTGCCGCTAACCGACGCTGTTCATGCCCGCGCTGCTTAACGGACACTGCTATCCTACATTCTCCCCCCCTTCGCAGGCTTGTTTTGAATTATATCCCGTCTTTACTCACGAACTCCCGTAAATGGCTTGGTGCGCGTCTAACCCGCCGTGGACGTCCTTCAGAGCGGTGCGCTGTCGTCTTCATGTTTATCATGTGGCGCACCCGGCGGCGGCTGGTCTCCATATACTGACCCAGTCTCCGGGCACGACCGCACGAACCAGGTTCCGACTGCCGTTCTTCTCCCGTCTGCGTGCTTCTTCGGTTCGTCCACTCGCGTTCGCTAATCCTCATGTGCATCCTCCGCCGCCTCCAGACATTCGCCGTTGGCCCAACGATTCCAGCGTGGCCGCTTCTCCACGCCGATCGCCTGCACATTCTGCCGCGTTCGTACACTTCCGGCCGAAATGGCCAAACTTGCCACACAGTCGGCTCCTCACTTGTTTTGCCGGGCATATTTCGGCCCCGTACTCGTGCCTCGCCCATCCGCACGCCTGGCATCCATCCGTTTCGTGTTCTCGCCCTGCCGCCAGCCTAGATCCGCTTCGTTCCGCCGGCCCTCGCTCACCAACTCGTGTCGTGCTGCAATCCATACTGGCCTCCGTGACGCACCTCTCCACGTGTAACGCGGCCGTTAGGGCATGTTCGACTGTCCCGTACTCGTGGCTTTTCCATCCGCGCACGATCCACCCGCTCCGCGTTCTCGCCCTGCCGACGGTCTTGGTCCGCTTCTTTCCGGCGGCCCTTAGCTTCCCGAACCTCGTTCACCTACTCGTTTCTTCCTGCGATCCGTCTAGCCTCCGTGACGCACCTCTCCTCGTGTAGCGCGGCCGTCCAGTTCGACCTGCAAGGCCTCTTCGAGGAGGAGCTTTTCTCCAGAATGAGGTGGCTCCTCAACACCAGGGTTCGAACGTCGAGCTTGCACCTCACCACCAGTCACCGCAGTGCCGCTAAGTACTCACCGTTGTCTTCACCGGCAACGGCTGTTCCCTTGTGTTCCTTGAACATCTCCGTTGAACAGCTTCGTCACCATCCTGACGTAGTCACCTCGCCGTCTTCCTCCGGCTCCGTGCCTGGTGCCATTTTCTCGACGGTGTTGTTGGCCGGTCCATTGATCGCAGAACCGGAGGTGGGGGGTGGCAGATCTGTGTGCATTGTTGCACTACCATTTCTTTCTTCCGGATCCTGTCGACTGCGCCAGTTGTAGTGTCTAGCCACCCCATGGCTGGCCGGCGACCGTTACGAGTTCACCATTCTCTCGCTCAAACAACACACGTCTTCTGCCTGGCTCGAACAAACGACTACTAACTCATTTATTCTCATGCCTACTTATATACTCACAGATTGCCCGCGCATTTAGTGACTTCCCGCGTCTTCGCTAGTAGGGTGGCGGCATCTTCTAATTGGCGCCATGTATTTAGCTTGCTTCGGCATTGCCGCTAACCGACGCTGTTCATGCCCGCGCTGCTTAACGGACACTGCTATCCTACAGGGTTACTACACAGGATGTGGCAAAATATCTCACGCAAGTTCCATAAACTTCTTGGTAGTGAGCAAAGGTGTGTGCGGTTTTGGCAGTTGCTTAGGACTGCCTTCCCATTTTAAGCCACGCCCTTCTGCGGACAATTTTTATAATGTATTTTCATGCCCTGTCACCATGGTGCGAACAAAGGGGCGATCCTCCTTCTTTTTAAGGAGCTGATTGCACACTCGCATACGCTTCTCTTGTTGACGATTGTTGAGCGCGTGCGACACCCATATATATAGCTGGCTGGCGAATCCCTCGGCATGGAGATGCCTTTGAACGGATGTGTGTGGTACGCCAATAGTGGCCACGATCCTGCGCAGCAAGAGGTGTGGGTTTCGTTCGACCACTGCTGTTGTTAATGCGGCCGTGTCTGCTGACAAAGGGCCTCCAGGCCGGTCTCGGTCGTTAACGTCAAAGTCGCCGTTCCTAAATTGAACGAGCCATTTTTGAACTGTTCCATCTGTTACAGCCTGTCCGCCATACACTTTACATATCTTAGTTACAATTTAAGTTTGTCTAGCCCGGTGGCGTAGTGCATTCCGCTTGCGCCTCGCGATCGGAGAGTACACATAGGTGCGCGCATTCTAGCCCCACAGTTGCACATCTGGATATCTGGGGGTCCGTCTATGGAGCATTGCAAACAGCAGTTCCATGCACGTTAAATCTTGACTGAAAGTCAGCCCAGAAAGCATTTTTTTTACGATTTGAGTTGCATTCTTTCCTTTCCAGAAACAAAATAGATTTAAATGCAGAAAATGCACATTTAACTCTCTTCACTTAGGCCTTACAGTTCACGCGAGTTAGGTATTCGAACGAGCCATGCTGCCACAGGGACTGTTGAGGAAACCCTAGATATCTTAACATGTCCGGCAGTGTCTCGCAGTACACGTCATGATAAATATTAGCCGGTTCAATACCTTTTGCAGTCAAAGTTCTGATAAAACCTCTCTGGTCTCTAGTCGTTGAGTTGCGCAATGGGAACGCCATGATGTCTTGACACACACAGCGGCATCAATTTGACGGGACACACTATTGCCTGTTTCCCTTCTCCGTACTGCGTACAACCAGGGAGGTTACACATTTCCACTGGTTTGGTTGTAACGACGCTTCATACCCATTTATTTAATTCACACCTCTAATATATATTTGTATGCGCCTCTTTTGCTCACGGGTAGTAAATCAATCGCGTATCTCTCTCTCTCTCTCTCTTAGCTTGCACTGGAAATCCATACTTTCGCGTTGCGGCCGTTTGAAGTTTAAGTACTATTTGACCGAATGTGAGTTTCGTTGAAATTCGTCCGTCGTTGACAGATTCTTACTACCGGTTAGCCGGTCGTGTCACAACCAATGCGCCTTCTGGTCACAGTAGCTCTCTCTTTAAGCTGTGGCAATCCCACGTGACGGCTTTGTTTTGTTATTGGGTGTCCATGCACGACTTGGCCCTTCATTTTGCGATTATTTCCGTCGCGTCAAGTTTTTGCTTGCCCTTAAGGGATCTTGCAACACAGGCACTAACGCGTGTCCTCAGAAGCGTTACGCTTTCAAGAAGGCCTTCCCATTATTGCAGCATCCCTTTATTTCATCTGGTTTCAGTTGTTTCGGGCAGTGGTTCGACCTCTTCTTCCGGCCTCGCTCTCGTAGTTCTCCAAAACCACTATTGTATCCCTAGGATTCGATTCTACATGTAGCGCTTAGTCCTCTTATATAAATCGCTAGCCGGGGACAAAAGACTGGTGGCCACGGCCGCTATCGTGTGCCTCGTAGTCTCTGTCTAGCCTTGACCACTTATTCGTGCGCGTCCTGGTGGACAAATCACGCGCTGTTTCTCTCTTTTTCTCTCCTGAAGCTGCTGTGAACGTACAACCTTATCGCCACGCCCGCATGGGTACACCGTAAATTTCTTATCATTTTTAGTTCATCGGCTTCGAAGTCACTGATCTGATAGTTCGTGAATAATCACCAAGCTAAGCCATCGTTTTACCGTTTGAATATATCCGGATCAGTTAGGAAGCAATTTATTTCCGCCATTCTATTGGTTTGAGTCCCTCCGCTATTGTCTTCACCATTACCTCGTCGCTGACGTTTGTCTCAAGGAGCGCCTTTGCTGAAAGTCGCGAAATGATGGCACAAACGCTGTTGATTATTCCTGCCAGTTTCGTCGTCCCTATCGGGGTCAGTTAAAGCCATACAGAGCCGTGCAAACTGTCTATGGATCAGGAGGAAAACGTAGTCGCCCAAATGAGAATAACGACGACGATATGTTGAGTACAGCATGACCTACAATACCATCTCTAAGCCAGCTACCAGCGGAAACGTACAAACCACCGTCAGATCAAAGTGTATATTGTGGAATGTAGAATCCCTTGGTTCGTTATGCACGTTAGCCGGAGAACAACTTTTTACAAATGCCGATTTTATGTTTTGAACAGAGACCTTTGTCGTAGGCACAACTCACACGAATTTTTCAAATAGTAGAGTTTTTCACGGTCAAGCAGTAAAACCGCAGAGCAGAGTGGGGCCTGTGTAGCAGGAAGGACCACTGAGTGGACCCGGGTATTACGGTGTACATCGCGATAAATCGTGTTAGAAATCATAGACTATTATCCAGTATGTGTATATAGCCCACCAAAAAAGCAAGTCACAGATGTGTTACTGTAAGAAGAAGAAAAAATTAGGCGATGTGTGAACACTAATAAACACATCAGAGTCGCACGTGACGCCAACTGCGATTTATCGAAGCAAAATAAACGCCACGAGGCATTCACGGCAGACATAGAAGACGTAGGACTTCAAATAGAAAACGACCATAATGTCGCTACAAACCTAAGCTGGAACGGCTCAAGTGCTCTCGACATAGTGTTATCGTCAGCGTTCCAGCCGGGGACAATTGTTTGTGAATTTAGGTCCACACCTTCAGCCCACTGCAAGCACTGTCAAGTAAGATTTGAGATAACGCGCGCTCAAAGTTCAACAGCAGTGGCATCTACGCCACAGTTGAGCCGCACCATAAACGCGCAAATGCTCCAACAGGCCATACAACTCATGCGACCCGATGACGACATCAACACCACCGAAAAGACAATACGATGGGCAATCCACGTATCAGCTACTACCAAACGAACGGCGAAACCAAACACGCAGATGCAGAAGGTCGCGAGATAAAGCGCACTATATGCAGCCAGGTCGCAGAGATGAAGCGAGTGCTTCGGAAACTGAAGCAGACCAAGGAGCATCATTACGAAGATACTCAACGCCTGCAGTTGATATAAAATAGTGTAAAGAAACCTTAACTTCTCCTACCCAATGGACCCAAAGAAGCTAACCCGCTAATTAACGACGAGGAGTGGCTAATACATTTTACAAACCTAATAAAGAGGACGGTGACACTGTCTGTGGACATGGATTACCCAGAAGAGTTAATATCTTTTACCTAAGCGGAAGTTATGCAAGCAATTAAAACAAATAAAAGCAATACATCTACAGGACCGGACCAGATGTTCTATGAACACTTAAAATCAAACCCTAATACCATATGTGCAATCTTAACGAATATAATAACTGCTTCAGTCAAGGTGAGATACCTGAAAAGTGGAGCAAGAGTTTCTTGAACCCAATATATATAAGCGGAAGGGAGACGCTACTGACCCGACACATTTCCGAGGGATCGCACTGACGAGCACTCTGTACAAAATACTTACATCATTCGTAGTGCCAAGATTATATAATAGCGCTAAAGAAAAGCTACCTGTTGAGCAACACGGTTTCCTCCCCGGACGATTAACCGAAGATGCTATTAACCTCCTGCTGGACTATGTGGAACGACGTCGCCAAAGTAAAGAAATGACGTATACGACACTCATAGATTTGAAGGCTGCATTTGACTCTGTTTCAAGGGACCGTCTTTTAGAGATCATTAGTAGCAAATTTTTAATACGCGGAGCAATGTACAACTTTGTCCGGGACATGCTTCACTATAACTTCATCATTGTTAAGAACGGAGATCATTACGTCAACGGTACCATAACGCAAACGGTAAGATTGGCCCAAGGAGATCCTGCTAGCCAGTTTCTTTTTATAGCGTACATAACAAGCCTATCGGGTGTTCTACGCGAAGCAAAAGCTCCGCACGCCTTCTACGCAAATGACCTAGTCATTCTTGCAAAGTCGCGTGAACATCTGCAGTATTTCCTAAACAAAATAGTTAATTGGTGCAAAGAACACAAGCCGAGAATCAACAAAGCTAAAACAAAAGTCTTTTGCTTTAGTCAAGGAGGGGCATACGCCGCAGCCGACCGCCGCATCAAATTTAATGGAACTGCATTGGGGATCGTCAGCCTCGGCGTTACATTGACACCAAGACTCTCTTTTAGCAGACATGTCGAGATAATACTAGCCAGGGCAACAGCAACTGTCATGCTTCTCGGTGAACTTCGAGATATCGACCTGAAAACAGCGCTAAATATATTCAGGCTAAATATTGTCCCTATTGTACGATACGGCCTGCCTGCAATAACACCTTTCCTCACTATTTGAATTGAATGTATTGTTTATTAACCAATATTTGGTTTCCTCACTATTTGCGATCTGAAAAGCTAGACCGTTTGAAGGCATTTTATAGTAAGCGCATGCTAGGTCTACTCAAAAACGCATCTGCTACCTTCGTTTTTGAACTATATCGCGAACGAACTCTTACAGAGGATTTTGCCCTAGACGGACTGCCACTTAGTGGAGCCGTACTCACTACAGTTTATAGAGAATATCGGCAGATATGCAACGCGACGTTTGCGTCCAATAACTATACGGACGAACCAGCGTTTTGCTCGGACAAATAAAACTGAGGAGCCCAAAATAACCAAGGACTAGTTTGTCGAGTGACATGGCACGGATACCACCACCAGATGTGTTTGAGTGGACAGTGTTTTGAGATCGGTGGTCATGTGTGTAGATTTTGTAGAGAGTGTTATATTGACAGATACCATATACTTGTGTGCACCGAAATAGACACAGCGTCATGAAAATCTCGTACACACTACATAGGATCGGTGTAGATTTCACACAACATCCAATGTGTATTGTTACCAATATTATGGTAAATAAATATATGTATGTATGTATGATGTATGTATATATGTAATGCCATTCCCGCCTTGAACTCGACTCTAAACAAGTAAATTCAACTCAGTCTCTCTCCGTTTATTTACTTAGCCTGATATTTGCGGCCCTGTCGTTTCGACCCCATGCGTGCTATTAATGCTTAATATGTAGAATGCGCTGTTCGCAGTTATCTCATTCCCTTTGTGCTTGACAAAACGATTTGCCGATACTGCTGTTTTTGCTGTGTGGTTGTGTGCGTGTGAACGATGCATACATAGACTATCGATGCCATCCTTCTCCTCCCTGCATTTGGATTATCACCGCAGAGAGTACGTCCATGGGCTAACGCATCTGTCGCCACCACTGTCGGCGCTATTGCGTCAAGTCAAGTATCGCTAACGGTGCCGCCATTACAGTTTTGACATTTAGTTGATTGACGTCTGCTGTTGTTCGTCTCCTCCCCCACCCAAAGCACTGTCGCCCTTTCAGCAGTATTTCAACGGGTCAGCGGATCAACTGTATCCGTAACTGATTAGACGCATCACAAACAGAATGCCAGGGAGCCTAAGGGGTACATATGTTCGATTTGCGTCAGGTTTGTTGAGGCCTTGCACTCTTCCATAGTTGTTAGTAGATTAGAGCTTGGACGCACACTGTTTTGTTCATTGCAGAGCCGACAAAGCTGCCTACTCGAGCTTCCAGCGCGCGGCATTTATTCATGTATCATCACTCTTAATACGGTTCGCCCGTAATACAGTATAGCTCTTTGCGTAATCGCGCCTCGTGTTTCTCCTTCGATGGATTGTATACTAACATAGTCTGCTACTGGCTTCCGTTGGGAGCGCATTGCATGGGTGCGGTGAACTCCGCCTGAGTTTGGTGTTTTTTGTGTTACAAGTGTCTTGCTTTGTGCCGTGTTGAGTATGGGACGAGTCCTCAGTCGTACCTGCCTCCATCAGATCCGATGTTGAGGCCCGGTGCATTGTGTATGCCTCTTTTTTCACATTTGTCGGTAGTTGACATTGACTGTGTGCTGAACGTTGTGTTGGCCAGCCGGTTTGCGGCTGTTTTGCTTAACTATTGAACAGTTGATTTGCGCGCTCTGTCGTATCTAGTAATCACTAGTCATCATTAGTCAGCTACTTGCATACAATTGTTTAGAGTCAATTGCGGCATATAGTGGCCGACAATTTCGGTTGTCTGCAAGGAATCACTGACTTCCACATTAACAATGGTTAACGGCAAGATAGTGGCCGAGAAGAAGAAAAGGACCGGCTTGAGTTGTACGCTCAAGACAACGGCCGAATCGAAAGACAGAAAAGCGAAGTTAGCTGCGCTGGCTCGTAACAAGGTGACGGCAACGAAAGCAGCGCCAGCTGGTGGAAATCAAACGGAGTCTGTATCGTTAGTGGTGGATGAAGTTTCTGAGGATGTGCCGTCTCAAGAAGTTGACGTTTCTACGGATTGCAACGTCGAAACTGATTGCGGTGAACAGACCAAGGATGCAAATTTGGTGGACGATGATTGGAAGGTGGTAGTCTCCAAAAACACTACCAAGCGTCTTTAAAAGCTAAAAGAACAAATCAGTGCTATCCAATCTAAATCGTTCAATCAGCCAAAGGGCCTGTTTCGTGTAGTTATTGCGCGAAGAAGCGATAAAACAATAATTGGGACGACTGCTTCTACAAGTAAGCCGTTCAATGACAGGCTACTCTTATTGTGCAGTGAGTTGCACATACTTTACCCACTCGCTACATTGGAGTCAAATGCTGGCATTATTTACGCCTGGTTTAATAACATTGACGAAATGGCATGCACTAGCCGGCACGTGTACACAAGGTACATTGTATATGGCTATCATCACTTGGTGTGTTTGACTCAAGAATTTCACCAAGTTGGCGATCAATGTCGTTGCCGTCAATGTCTGCTCGCAGGTATGCGCTAAATAACACGCAGCGAGCCGTCAGTCGCACCGGCGGTCTTTGCACTTTCTTGCCCGGTGGGACGGTCGCTAAAGTGTTAAAATTGTATACAATGATGATTGTATTGTAATCATGTGCCATCTTGAAATGCAAATTTATTGCGAAATAAACAATATCTTGAAATGCAAATTTATTGCGAAATAAACAATATGTATGTATATACATATATACAAAAAAAATTTGACGAAGCTAACGCCGCGGTAGAGTTATCGACTGACCTCGACATTCCGGTTGTAGCTAAATGCAACGATCTCGATGCATACAGTGCCAGAATAAACGGAGTTGACAAAGGTTTACTGATGAAGGCATTCTGTCCGCGCTTAAGGAGGCGGGTGTCGTCTCGGCGAAACGAAAGAACATTATAAAGAGGACAGGATCTCCCGCCGCGTCAACGATCCCTACTGACAGGGCCATGCTTTAATTTAATAGGGTTCCGCCGAGTAAAGTGTTTCTTGCTTTTAGGTCACATAAAATGACGATGTACGCGGAAACCCTTGTCTCCTGCTATACGTGTTTGAGGCTAGGCTACACTGCAATATTGCTGTAATGATGTAACATGTAAAAGATGTGGTCAAGCTGGTCACCTCGCGCTAAACTGAAAGCAACAGACAAAATGCGTAGACTGCAAAGGTCCTCACGCATCATCCTCGCTGTCCTGCCTTATTCGACTGTGCGAAATAAAGAAACGCAAAGCCCTGATAGAATGTCGCTGATTGCAACAGGTTGGAGCAGAGCATCCTGGAGCAACTCAAATCAAGGTAATCGACTCGTCGCAGCAGGCTGTTACACCCGACACCTTATCCGCTTCAACTTCCTCGTTTGAATCATCCGCATCATCTCCACCTACCTATGCTGCTGTGGTGCGATTACTTGTCGTGAAAACCTCAGCTGGTCCCGACGTTCGTGTAAATCTACCAGGATCAACATCTCTCCCAAAGAAGCAGATTCGTACCGCTGAAAAATTGGCTACGACTACTCTTCGCAAGCCTCGTCCATTGAAGTCATCGCGCATCACTGCCACTCGTAAACAAAAGGGACGTGACTCCAACATAATCTCATCCCTGAAGCACATTACGAAGGTTTTGAGTATTTAATCCCCGAAAGCTGTAATACGTCTAGAAAACGAATTGAGGTTCTCACTCCAGTTGTCAACTCTTTTGATGTTATCCTAGGATTTCTTATTTTCGAGTTTTTACTATCTTGATGTTCCCACAACCACCTGTTTTTATCAATGCGTTGAGTAAATGATATAAATCAAAATTGCACACGTAATGTAAAGTCATGCCAAGTCTCGAATGACGTCAGACCTGAGCCGAGTAGCTTAGCCGTTATCCATTTTAACGCGGGGACTGGAGGGTTAAAGAAATCCGGTCAGCTGGAGTTATTAGATAACTTTTAAAAGAAGAGGGAGCCCTATTTGATGCGGCAGTGGTTAGTGAAACGTGGCTATGGCAGTACGATTAGGCGTCTCACTCAATAAGCGGTTTCGAATTAGTTGCGTCGGGTGGAGAGCTGGGGAGATTGGACGGCGGTGTCGGCATCTATGTGCGTTCAATCTGTAGTATTTTATCATCGCGCTCTATTTGTAGTTCTGATGGCAATGTCCAGGTGGTACGTTTGCATTTTAAAAAACTGGACGGTCTTGATTGTTCTATTGTTGGCTTTTTTCCAACCATGTGTCTTGTAAAGACACCTTCTTGAATACTCTAGACGATATGTTGCCAAAATGTACTTTTACCTCTGTCATTGTTATGGGCGATGCAAATGTCAACCTTCTCTCAACCTTCTTTTCTTACTACTCTTACTAGTATTACTACTATTACTACTATTACTATTACTATTACTACTACTATTCCTTTTTTTTATATTAGGGTTTTATTCATATAACCGTACCCCAGCTGTACACTTTCGTTTTACATCACTGAAAAATTGATATTTCACTTGCTATCCTCCTTTATGCTTTTCCTCGTTCGGCGCTACCCGCTAGTTGTGGACGTCTTTTGCCATCGGCTCGCGGCTACCCGTGCTCGCTCCAGTTCGTTCTTCAACCTCATTACGCCTTCTACCAGGTCCACCCCGTGCTTCCATTTCTCCTCGTTTTCAAGCATGACGTCAACCAGATCGGTTACCGTCATGCGCGGGGCCGCCACTGCGCTCCTACCTGCTCGTGCCGCCTCAAGTGCTGGGCAGTGGAAGACAGTGTTAGTAACATCGTCAACCTCGCCCGTGCCGCAAGTAACGCACGTAGGCTCCGCGACTTTACCCATTCTGTGCAAGTACTTTTGGAAACATCCATGCCCCGTTAGCACCTGCGTCAGATAATAGGTGACGTGGCCATGCTTTCTCTTAAACCATTTAATGAGGTCGGGGATAACCTGGCGAGTCCAGGCTCTTGGGGTCTCCGTTGGCAGTTGGCTCCATTCCCGTTACCAGTTCTCGAGCGTTTGCTGTCGAGCCACCGCTTTCTTCTGGCGTTCTCGTCTTCGCCGCAATCGCTCCTCGATTAGCCTAGGCCACAGAATGAGCCTGGCGATCGCGATCACCGCTGTTGTTTCGGCCGTGCGATACGCTCTAGCGACTCTTATCGCGAGCTTGCGCTGCGTCTTCAGTAGCTTGTTTCTATTCCTCTTTAGCTTCATCGCGCTGGGACCCCACGTAGGTGAGGCGTAAAGCACGGTGGACTCTGCCACAGAGGCAAGAAGTCTTCTCCTGCCCTCAATCGCGCCACGTGTTCTTGGCAGAATTTTAGCCAGGCTGTTGACGATCTTTTCTGCCTTGGCGGCCACCTTATCTATATGTGTGTTGCCACTGAGGGCTTTGTCAATGGTCACTCCCAGGTGTCGGGCTAACTGCTTGACTTCGATAGCCACTCCCTCCAGTGCTAGCCGGACATCTCCGTGCCTCTTCCGTCCCGTAAGAAGCACAGCATCACTCTTCTCAGGGGCCAGCCAGAGCTCGTGCCCCACCATCCAGTCGTTTATTACTTCGATGGCACGCTGGGCCCGCCCCTGAAGTGCGTCCGCATTGCGCGCCGTGCCAAGGACAGCCAAGTCATCGGCATACTCAATGGTCTGGACGCCCTCTATGTCGCAGAGCCGCAGCATATCATCGTTCGCCATGTTCCACAGCGTGGGCCCTAGGACAGAGCCTTGTGGGACTCCTGCTGTCATGGCGAACTCCCTGTCTGTATGCACGACTTTTCGGTTGCTGAGATAGGAGGCTATTACCCTCTGCAAATACGGAGAGACACCCTTCTCAGCCATAACCTTTAGGATTACTTTTCAGCTCAGTGAGTTGAAGGCGTTGCGGACGTCCAGAAAGACGATTATGCAAAGCTCCCTTGACCACTGATTCCTTTGTCGCTGCCTTTCGGCTTCCTCTAGCACCAGATTGATGGCCATTTCTGTCGAGCGCCTACGTCGAAAGCCAAACTGGCTGTCGGACAGCGCTCCTTTTTCCTCCAGTTCAGCAATCAGTCTGTAGTTGAGTATCGTCTCAAATGTCTTCCCGATGGTATCTAGGAGACATATGGGGCGATACCCACCTGGGCCTGTCGGTAGCTTTCCTGGTTTCCTTATCAGGACCAGATCTGCTGTCTTCCACTCTGTTAGATAGACCCCCTCCTCGAGGATCTTGTCTGCCGTCAGCCTGAACACTTCTGGCTGCTCCTGTAGGAGGATCTTCACGAACTCCATCGGGGCCGGGGGCCTTGCCTTTCGGCGAGCGATCCGCGGCGGCCATTATCTTGCAATCCTCAATGGGTGGCACGCCCGCCTCTGGAACCTCAATCTCTGGCCGAGCGGGGTCAGCGCGACTCGGAAAAAGTCGTTCTACCGCGCATTTCACAATTCACAAGACCGTCCGGAAGTGCCGGGCGAGACCTTCTTAATTTATCCATGACAATCGTTCCATGTCCATCTTATCGGCACGCCATGCTAAGCAACGGATGTTTCCCTCTTACTGGACAGTGTTCGCGCCGTACTCAAATTGAATATACCGGTGGTCGCTCAGAGAATCTTCTTCTGAAATCTTCCACCCCGTCACCAAATTACCAAAGCTTCATTACCGAACGTTTGATCGATAAACGAAGACTGGTCCCTTCGTTCAAACGCAGGCCGCAGGCCATCGTTGAAGAGGGTCATGCCCAATTGGTCCAACCTCTCTGACAGCTCACGACCTCTTCCGTTCGAGCGTCGGCTTCCCCATTCCACTGCGGCCGCATTAAAGTCTCCCCCAATAAGGATGGTCTTATTTCTTGCCGCACATTGCCTGATCTCTTCCGCGAGGTTGTCCAGAAAATCGGTGAATTCCTGCCGTCGCGTGTTTGGCGATATGTAGCAGCTGAACACTGTCGGTCCTTGGTCGAGTTCCGCCTATGTCCAGCACTTTCCCGCTCCTTGCGCCTTAACGGGTACTGTGGGTTGGACCCAGAGCATTGCGTCGCCGTTTTCATGCCTGAGGCATTCCTTGCCCGGCCCGTCACTAAGCCATATTCTATTGCGTTCACTTATCAGCGCCAGCTGCACATCATCTTTCTGCATCGTTGCGTCCAGCATTGCTTGGGCCTCGTTGGACCGGCCCAAGTTAATCTGTATGCTTTGCAGTTTGTTCGGCGTCGTTTTGGATGGTGTTCGCGTCCCTATCTCTCGGGTTTTTCATCGTCTTTTTATAAGGGACGAAGCCGTCGTCGTCTTGTTTGGCGCTTGACGTTTGTTCGTCTCCAGCAATGGCGGCCTCCATGATGTTGTCCTCTGTTAAAGTGGATTGCTCGTTAGCGTTGGGCTGGAGCTGGACTGTTTTAGGTCCTTGTTTAGAGTCCGTGCCTCTTACCTCGCTCTTTCGGTCCCTTGTATTTTGAATACATTGCCTGTAGGCCGGGCACTCCATGGAGTTGGCCGCGTGTCCGGTGTCACCCTCTTTGCAGTTGTAGCATTTGGGGTTTTTGTCGCAGGTCTTGGCCGCATGGCCAATTGTTCCGCATTTGTGGCATCGCATGTCTGCCACTTTTGACTTCTTGCATTCGCGTTCCCGATGCCCAATTTTCTGGCATTTAAAGCAGCACGGGGGTACTACCCATTCGATTAGAGGATACGACACCCACCCGATTGTCAGCCTCCGCTTGGCCAGCAGTGCTTCTGCTTTCCATTTTTCTAGCAGGACGGTGGCCCCCCACTTGCCCACCTTGTTTTGTCGGGGTTCTTCGATGACTATGGCCTCCGAGTTGGCGAGATTGAGGGCTTTTCGAACAGCCTGTTCGATGGTATTCTTACTAACCTCGTTATCTATTCCCGGCACACGAATCTTCATGCTCGGCTGGCTTTCTGTGGCCTGCAGAGACGTTTTGTTTCTAATGCTGTCTAGAAAGCTTGTAGTTGCTCCCTTTTGGTTTTCCCTATAAAGTACTTTGATACCGCCCTCTCTGGGATATACGATGTTTGTTACCGTGACTCCAGTTCGGGTTGTGTCCACATCACGCTGTAGAATGCTGGACCATTCTGCTTGTGATTTACCACCTGTTGTATTGATGATTGACCCGGTCTTAGGTTTTTGTGGACCTCGCTTGTGTCGCTTTTCTGGCGAGTTCTGGGGTTAGTTCCTTCTGTGATGTGCAGAGCTCCTCTTTTTCTGCTTTCTTCTGACTTCCATTCTCTGTTAATGACCTTACTCATTCTGTCTATAACCATTTCTATTGTTTTGAGAACGGCTTTAGGGTTTTCTTCTTCCCCGATTTTGTCTACTATCAGGGTTCGTGTTGAGTGTGACGACACGTCCCTTGTAGCGGTCGTTGGTTCGCCCAGATCGATTTCTTCTTGGCTAATCTTTAGCATGTCAACTTTGCCCACGGTCAGCTCAGCCAGTTTTGGGGCTGCGGAGAAATGCTGTGTTAACCTCTTAATCACTTCCATATCCTTGGCGTTCTTATCCTGTACCAAGAGTGCTCTCACCTCTCTATCACCTAGGATACTAGACTTTACTATTCGAGTTTGACGGTAGGCTTTTCGCGGCCATTCCTTTGCTAGCTCGTTTATCGCCTGGTCTGCGTTTTCTACCTTTTGCAAATTGTTCCAGATTTCTTGGCACCTCTCCTCTTCCTCGGCCTGTTTAATTTCCTCAGGCGTTCATCGCTGTTTTACAGCTTCTTCGAGCTGTTTAATATGCTCTTGTGGCTGTTTATTTAATTCTTCTTTGTCTAACAATTGATGGTAGAGCAATTTGTTAATGTTTCCTTTTTCATTTAGCTCCACTCGGGTATCTCCAGGTGTCTATCGTTGTCGCTATCGTTTAAGAGCTTTCTTTTGTTTTCTAGTGCTATCAGGCTGCTTTCGAAAGCCTTTATTGCACCTTTAACGTTATCCTTTGTATTTGCTGGGATAGTCTGTTTTACAAAACTATGCGCGCAATTAAGCAACTCGTCAAACTCTTTGCACCCCCATATCGTTGTTGTCGCTTCCTCTTGCGTTTCGGACGCTTCATCGTCTTCTTGCTTTCGCTTTTTGCCTCCTACCTTGGTGTAGCTGCATAGCAAATCATTGCTTGCAGCTGCCTCCGTGCTCATTAATGTTGCTGACTCCGTGTCTTTCTTTGCTTTTCTTGGAACCGCAAGATTGGGTTCCGAAGTTGTCCTCGTCAGTAGTCCGGACAGGGATGTCACCATACTCTGGTGCTCTTCCTCTTTTTTCTTCATTTCTTTATCCCTATTTAGCGAGGAAGTCCTTGCGAAGAGGACTGTCCGACTGTATAAACGGTATTAGCGGTTTTCGAGGTTTCTTTTGCTCATCTGTTTGCGTCACCAAAAACGCAACTTTTTCGGCTTAATTCGAGATCTCGGGATCTAGCGGCCTAATCGAAGTGGCCGACACAGATTTGTAGTACCCGTTAAATTGTCAATATGTACACAGCACTTTCGAGGCTCCAAACGTTGGTTCGTTTTTAGGCCTGCGTTTGTTTACGTCCGTTAGGATTCGAACTCAGCGTTCGATTTGGCGACTGAAAGTTTGTCACTATCAATTTTCACTGTTTTTTCACCGTTTCACTCGCAATAAACTGCACCTATTTGATCACTGGGTCGAGGGCGGTCGTTGGTCCGCAGATTTCCCAGATTTTCCGCGCTTGAACTAGGTTCTGCGGTACTTATCCGAAAGCGCGATCGAACGTGACTCACCCCGCTGACGCCGGCACCAACTACTATTACTATTATTATTATTATTATTAATAAATGTAGTGCAATAACCGTTCAAGTCAGCGCCAGCAACCTCGTATATAATACAAGTAATCTGGTCTCAGCTAACACTAAGGCAAACACCGCCAGAGCTCTTGAAGGCCTTAAAACCGACTTCCTCCTAAAAACAAACAGTAGTGCTGCGTTAACCGCGAAAACAACCGCCGCACAAAGCCAAGCAGCCTAAATGGCAAGAAGAGTGGCCAGGTGAAGTAATCTCGAGAAGACAGTACTGCGTCAAGGGGCAATTCCCCGTCAAGGGGCAAAGAGGACGACTGGATTTTAGTGGGTGCGAGTCCCACACTACCGAGGCTTTAACAACGTCGCCCAGTGTGCATAACGCATTTTATTAGTTACCTCTATAAAAAAAAAAGTGTCAAACATGGATGGCTATATTTTTTCACGGACTGTAATATATATATATATATATACTTAAAAAAACATGGATGGCTGTATTTTTTTTACGGATTGTGTATATATACTTTAATAAAATAAATACGTTCAATGAGTTTCGATTATTTGCTAACACTAGCAAAACGAATGCCATATTGTTTCGCCCGGCTAGGAGGCTAATTAACGCGCCAACGTCCTTCCAACTCCGTCCACATGTCACTTCTGTCAAGTCAAGTGTCTGGAGGTAACCTCTTCAGATGAGCAGCCGCCGTCACAGACAAATCACGTGCTCATAGAAAGACGGCATAGCCAGACAACCTAAAAGGCAGTTTTTATTTTTTCAATCTAGGACATAATTAAAATAATTAAAACACTCAAGAACAAGTGCAGTTTTACAACAGATGGTATACCGCTATTTTTTTGTTAAATAAAAAACACTTACGATCTTATCACCGAACAATTACCGTGCATTTCCTTGTGATGGGTAAGTCCCTTCGGCGTATCAGAGGTCAATGGTAACGCCTGTATTTGAAAAGGGTGCTAAGGTTTCGTTAGACAGTTACCGGCCGGTGCTCACTACCCATTGCATACATTTTAATGTAGAAACTAATCGTGAGTATTTTTGGAACTATTTTTATGTTTAACGAATTGATTAATTCAAATCAGCAGGGGTTCGCTCGTTCCACAAAAACGCAACTTATGGCTATGACCCACGGTTAAAGCCTACAGGTTAATAAACGTAGAAAATGTAATTGCATATATTTCGCTCTTGTTCCGGTTTTAATGAGCAATCTACCGAGCTCGATCGGGATACGGTGGCACCCGTGGGTACACATGCTTATGTTCACAGATGACCTCTCACTTCACTCGTGTTGTCGTTTTCTGCTGCAGGAGAAGAGGCGATGAAGTTGCGCTGCGGGGGTGGGGGCAGATTACGGACTACGATGCATTTCGCCTAAAATAAAACCCGATAGCATACGCACATTCCAAAACCTATCTTGCCTTTCACACAAGCTAGAAACAGATGCTGCGTGCGGCACCCCCTACGAAGGTTTCGTTTTGGGAGTACAAACAGATCAGTCAAACAGATCAGACGGGAGGTTGAGGGGTTTAGACGCATTCTATAATCCGAACCTTTTGTTGGGTCCTGCAGGTGACCGACTGACTCCGACTGACTCCACGTATATACTAGGTGAATAGCACGTTACTATTACTATTATTATTACTATCACTATTATTATTCTTATTATTAAATGTAGTGCAATAACCGTTCAAGTCAGCGCCAGCAACCTCGTATAGAATACAAGTAATCTGGTCTCAGCTAACACTAAGGCAAACACCGCCAGAGCTCTTGAAGGCCTTAAAACCGACTTCCTCCTAAAAACAAACAGTAGTGCTGCGTTGTATCAGCCGTCTCTTTTATTGCACACGCCTCCTTAGTCTCTTTGTGCTCTCCGACTAGTTATTGGCAGCTGCATCTGCCGCCTCTCTTCTAGTTTTCCTCAGCATCCACTGCAACGTGTAGAGCTCGTGACAGACATTGAGTGCTAAGTTCTGCACTTGCTGAGCACGTTCCCAATGCACGTGACGTTCCTTTGCTGCTCTGTACAGTTCAGGTTGCAGTAGCGTTTGCGTTAAATGTTTGTGGCTTTCGAAGCTGTCATTCATGGTCTCCGTAAATGTCTTCCCTCGGAGTTGCAAATTATCCATCGTGTCAAGCATATCGTTTATCTCCTCCGGGCTCCAGTCATCGTCCGGGAGAGCTCCTCCACGGCCACCTCTGAAACTTAATAAGGGTAATTCGGATCGACGTTTTGCTATCCGGCCGCCGCTCGCTCTCTGTGTCGCCTTGACATTTATCGCCGGCCTTCGCTGAAGATATGAAGATTCGTTAAGTGTTCTGTTGTTGTTGTTGATCATGTTGTTGTCTGTGCGTCGCCGGCTCGACCCTACACAGTCTCGTAGCTACTATAGCTAGGGAAGGGAAGGAAGTCGCACTCCAAAGAGCTGTTTGTTCACCAGTCGTTTTCAAGATGTAGCAGGACACTCACCAGTAATACAAAATTCGTTATTGGATTCTAATACGTAGTTCATTAGGAAAATCGCCTAGCTATATACTAATCGTGGGCTGTCGTGTAATGCTTGAAATATACGTGTTTAGAAGGGAAAAGCGCAACTTATTTCGTCAAGCTAACAACACAGTGTGATAGATACAAGTACAAAATATTCGGGTTTAGTAATCTACTAAACGCTCACATTTTCTCAAGTAGTAAGCTGGGACCCGGAAAGCGCTATATTGTCATGTTTTATTGTCTTATTATCGTGTTTAAGAGTTTTTCTTGAAAATGGCTAGTGCCTTTGGGTCAGTGCGTATACGATAGTGGACTAGTTGGCTCTCTTAGAAAGCGCTTTCGTGTGCGCTGTAACGCATTAGTTAGTTATGCACGGCGGCATAGGTGAATGCAGCTCGAAAAGCGGCGTTTCTTGGTGTTGTGCGGACGTCTGCATTCTACTCGACCAAAAAGAATTTCTTAACTTATAATCTACTTAAGCAGTTATGCCCTAGCCAGAAAGCCACGCTGGCAGCCAAGCCACCGACGTGTTCGTCGCCAAGTCTGCCACCCTAAAGGCGCATATCTTCCCAGAAACGGCATAGGCCTTCTAAATCTCCTATGCCATCTGTTGCGCTGTCCTTCGGCATTCAATCGTTTTATTGTTTCGTCGTTTGCTGACCACGACAAGTTGTCATGGGCTTCTCTCTTACTCTTCTTTAACTTCGCTGCCATCGGCTGCTGTTGCTACCGAATGCTGGCGACATCGCTGTTCTACGCTGTTTTTTCTGGTTCCTTCGTTCTTCCGGCGTTCAGCCGTTGTTGTCTACGTAAATTCTATTATCTAGTGTGAAGCTTAAGCATTTTGTGATTGCAAGGGGTGCAGTAAACTGCTCCTGCGTGATTCACTCGACTTCGGCAACCCGCTCTTGCAACCATTTTTGAGTGGGCTAACCATAGTTTCACAAAGTTTGGCACGCCGTGCAACGATTTAGTTGTTTAGGATCGAGCATTATTAACAGCTCAATCCACAGACGACAAAATTATACCAGCTATAGCTGTGACAGTAGCGATAATCATAGTAAGAGTGATCAGAAAAAAACGCGTCAAAAAGCATTTGTCAATTCATTTTTTATCTTTGTTAAAAGCCTCATTTATTCGGATTAGATTCCTTGCAACGAGTATTTGGACCAATATTAATTAAGGTAACTAATAGCGAACCACAAAGCGTGTTTTTATTTAGTCTGCTCTGTATATATATATATATATATATATATATATATACATGGTGCGTTGCAGAATTTAGCAACTCATGTTTTTTGGTGATAATTTCGGCTTTATTTATTTGAATGGCTTGAAATTTTAAGGGCATGATGTACACACTAGAGTATGAGTATGGTTAATTAGTGTTCATTTTGTGTTAATTGCGTTGCAATCTCACAATCGGTTTATACAAAAAAATAGAAAAGTGTGAAAAAACGGCGCTGCAAAATATTAGCAACAATAACATGCTAACAACACAGCTCTTGTTTGTAAAGGATAGTCGATACTACAGCTGATATACGATCCCGGGGATCAAATATCTGGAATATTGTCTAGCAAAACATTGTTGTATAGCTGCAAAATAATCTACAGCTCAGTCGTTGTTCCGAACAAACGACAAATATTATGTTTAAACTATGAGTCGTACAAAGGATCTCTCGGATAAGGAAGACAAACATTGGGGCATATGCTGAGCTCGGTCATACAGTAAGGGCTATAGAAACTAGATTCGGACGGCATAAGAGCACCACCGAGATTACACCCCGGAGTGAACCAAAGGTGCAGATCTAACATTGGGCGTAAGCTAGTTTTGACTTTTCGAGAAGCACATTTTCGCATGGCGTGAATTTTCGTATAGATACCAAAAATTTGCATTACGAGTAGAAAAACATCGTCTTGGATAAAAATAGATTTAATCTTGATGGCCCTGACGGCTGTCAGTACTATTGGCATGTCTTACGGAAGTAACCTAAATGGTTCTCGAAACGTGTGACCGATGGTAGTTCTCTAAAATATTGGGGCGCGTTTGGATAAAATGGGAAGTCTGATCTAGTCGCGACTGTCGCCGAAACAATTCCGACAAGTACCAGCGTATCGTCGGTTCCCCGTTAGAAGCCCATTTCAAAAGAATTGGGGGACCTGACGCAGTTTGACGCGCAACAAGGCAACGCCACGTTTCATACCTCGGCTAGCATTACAGCCTTTTTTTTAAGAACAAGGCGTGCCACTTTTTGACTGGCCGGCATTGAGTCCAGACCTAACATGTTTGGGGGCATTTGGTGAAGCAGATTTACGCATATGGTCAACAATATGACAATTTGTCGGACCTCAAAGAATCTGTCCAGCAAGCATGGACGGATATTCCACTTTCGCACTTACAACAGCTCATTAACTCCATAGAAGAACGAGTTTACAATTTGATCCAGAAGAAGGAACGCCGTTTTTAGAATAGAATATGTAGTATCAAATAAGTTACTCAGCCCTGCTAAAAATTGAACACTTAGTAAGGCGTTATTGTTGCTAATATTTTGCAACACTGTTTTTTTTTTATTTTTGTATGAAACGATTGTGAAATTGCAACGGAATTAACACCATACTCGTGGTTCGTCATGTACATCATGCCCTTATAATGTCAAGCCATTTAAGTAAATCAAGCCAAAATTATCACCAAAAAACGCAAGTTGCTATTTTGTAACGCACTTATATATATAAATTGAGACAAAAGCGAAGATGACAATCCGCACTAACACGCTGCCCCAAAGCTATCTGATGACATTTCTAAATTGATGCGAGGCAAGGTGTTGATCGGAGCACACTTTGTCCGAATACGAAAGCGTCTGACGTATTATAATTCCCATGCACAACAAAGACTACACAGGTTGTTTGTGGGATAATTGTTATTTGTCCATGCAGAAAATGATTTTTTTTTCGCTTATAGGTATATGTATAGGTTAATCCATAAGTTCACTTTGATTTTTCATTCATTTTTAGACATATTTCGTCACGCCAGAAAGTTTGTATTGAATGGCGTGTTGCGCAGTGTGTTTAACTACCATAGCCCAACATTCAGGCAAGCTCACGATTCCATTCTTCCAGAAGGAGGCGTCCTGAATTCCGAAGTGATAGTCTATATACATTCTAACACCATTCAGAGAATCGAATTCTTTGTCATTAACAGGATTGTAACTAAAACAGATGGTAATCCGATGAATTAAGGTCGGGTTTGTAGTGTCTAGCCACCCCATGGCTGGCCGGCGACCGTTACGAGTTCACCATTCTCTCGCTCAAACAACACACGTCTTCTGCCTGGCTCGAACAAACGACTACTAACTCATTTATTCTTATGCCTACTTATATACTCACAGATTGCCCGCGCATTTAGTGACTTCCCGCGTCTTCGCTAGTAGGGTGGCGGCATCTTCTAATTGGCGCCATGTATTTAGCTTGCTTCGGCATTGCCGCTAACCGACGCTGTTCATGCCCGCGCTGCTTAACGGACACTGCTATCCTACATTCTCCCCCCCTTCGCAGGCTTGTTTTGAATTATATCCCGTCTTTACTCACGAACTCCCGTAAATGGCTTGGTGCGCGTCTAACCCGCCGTGGACGTCCTTCAGAGCGGTGCGCTGTCGTCTTCATGTTTATCATGTGGCGCACCCGGCGGCGGCTGGTCTCCATATACTGACCCAGTCTCCGGGCACGACCGCACGAACCAGGTTCCGACTGCCGTTCTTCTCCCGTCTGCGTGCTTCTTCGGTTCGTCCACTCGCGTTCGCTAATCCTCATGTGCATCCTCCGCCGCCTCCAGACATTCGCCGTTGGCCCAACGATTCCAGCGTGGCCGCTTCTCCACGCCGATCGCCTGCACATTCTGCCGCGTTCGTACACTTCCGGCCGAAATGGCCAAACTTGCCACACAGTCGGCTCCTCACTTGTTTTGCCGGGCATATTTCGGCCCCGTACTCGTGCCTCGCCCATCCGCACGCCTGGCATCCATCCGTTTCGTGTTCTCGCCCTGCCGCCAGCCTAGATCCGCTTCGTTCCGCCGGCCCTCGCTCACCAACTCGTGTCGTGCTGCAATCCATACTGGCCTCCGTGACGCACCTCTCCACGTGTAACGCGGCCGTTAGGGCATGTTCGACTGTCCCGTACTCGTGGCTTTTCCATCCGCGCACGATCCACCCGCTCCGCGTTCTCGCCCTGCCGACGGTCTTGGTCCGCTTCTTTCCGGCGGCCCTTAGCTTCCCGAACCTCGTTCACCTACTCGTTTCTTCCTGCGATCCGTCTAGCCTCCGTGACGCACCTCTCCTCGTGTAGCGCGGCCGTCCAGTTCGACCTGCAAGGCCTCTTCGAGGAGGAGCTTTTCTCCAGAATGAGGTGGCTCCTCAACACCAGGGTTCGAACGTCGAGCTTGCACCTCACCACCAGTCACCGCAGTGCCGCTAAGTACTCACCGTTGTCTTCACCGGCAACGGCTGTTCCCTTGTGTTCCTTGAACATCTCCGTTGAACAGCTTCGTCACCATCCTGACGTAGTCACCTCGCCGTCTTCCTCCGGCTCCGTGCCTGGTGCCATTTTCTCGACGGTGTTGTTGGCCGGTCCATTGATCGCAGAACCGGAGGTGGGGGGTGGCAGATCTGTGTGCATTGTTGCACTACCATTTCTTTCTTCCGGATCCTGTCGACTGCGCCAGTTGTAGTGTCTAGCCACCCCATGGCTGGCCGGCGACCGTTACGAGTTCACCATTCTCTCGCTCAAACAACACACGTCTTCTGCCTGGCTCGAACAAACGACTACTAACTCATTTATTCTCATGCCTACTTATATACTCACAGATTGCCCGCGCATTTAGTGACTTCCCGCGTCTTCGCTAGTAGGGTGGCGGCATCTTCTAATTGGCGCCATGTATTTAGCTTGCTTCGGCATTGCCGCTAACCGACGCTGTTCATGCCCGCGCTGCTTAACGGACACTGCTATCCTACAGGGTTACTACACAGGATGTGGCAAAATATCTCACGCAAGTTCCATAAACTTCTTGGTAGTGAGCAAAGGTGTGTGCGGTTTTGGCAGTTGCTTAGGACTGCCTTCCCATTTTAAGCCACGCCCTTCTGCGGACAATTTTTATAATGTATTTTCATGCCCTGTCACCATGGTGCGAACAAAGGGGCGATCCTCCTTCTTTTTAAGGAGCTGATTGCACACTCGCATACGCTTCTCTTGTTGACGATTGTTGAGCGCGTGCGACACCCATATATATAGCTGGCTGGCGAATCCCTCGGCCTGGAGATGCCTTTGAACGGATGTGTGTGGTACGCCAATAGTGGCCACGATCCTGCGCAGCAAGAGGTGTGGGTTTCGTTCGACCACTGCTGTTGTTAATGCGGCCGTGTCTGCTGACAAAGGGCCTCCAGGCCGGTCTCGGTCGTTAACGTCAAAGTCGCCGTTCCTAAATTGAACGAGCCATTTTTGAACTGTTCCATCTGTTACAGCCTGTCCGCCATACACTTTACATATCTTAGTTACAATTTAAGTTTGTCTAGCCCGGTGGCGTAGTGCATTCCGCTTGCGCCTCGCGATCGGAGAGTACAGATAGGTGCGCGCATTCTAGCCCCACAGTTGCACATCTGGATATCTGGGGGTCCGTCTATGGAGCATTGCAAACAGCAGTTCCATGCACGTTAAATCTTGACTGAAAGTCAGCCCAGAAAGCATTTTTTTTACGATTTGAGTTGCATTCTTTCCTTTCCAGAAACAAAATAGATTTAAATGCAGAAAATGCACATTTAACTCTCTTCACTTAGGCCTTACAGTTCACGCGAGTTAGGTATTCGAACGAGCCATGCTGCCACAGGGACTGTTGAGGAAACCCTAGACATCTTAACATGTCCGGCAGTGTCTCGCAGTACACGTCATGATAAATATTAGCCGGTTCAATACCTTTTGCAGTCAAAGTTCTGATAAAACCTCTCTGGTCTCTAGTCGTTGAGTTGCGCAATAGGAACGCCATGATGTCTTGACACACACAGCGGCATCAATTTGACGGGACACACTATTGCCTGTTTCCCTTCTCCGTACTGCGTACAACCAGGGAGGTTACACCGTTCGCGTCTCTATATATCTCCCTACGTTATCGCAAAGACTATTTTCACATTTCCACTGGTTTGGTTGTAACGACGCTTCATACCCATTTATTTAATTCACACCTCTAATATATACATGTATGCGCCTCTTTTGCTCACTGGTAGTAAATCAATCGCGTATATCTCTCTCTCTCTTAGCTTGCACTGGAAATCCATACTTTCGCGTTGCGGCCGTTTGAAGTTTAAGTACTCTTTGACCGAATGTGAGTTTCGTTGAGGTTCGTCCGTCGTTGACAGATTCTTACTACCGGTTAGCCGGTCGTGTCACAACCAATGCGCCTTCTGGTCACAGTAGCTCTCTCTTTAAGCTGTGGCAATCCCACGTGACGGCTTTGTTTTGTTATTGGGTGTCCATGCACGACTTGGCCCTTCATTTTGCGATTATTTCCGTCGCGTCAAGTTTTTGCTTGCCTTTAAGGGATCTTGCAACCCAGGCACTAACGCCTGTCCTCAGAAGCGTTACGCTTTCAAGAAGGCCTTCCCATTATTGCAGCATCCCTTTATTTCATCTGGTTTCAGTTGTTTTGGGCAGTGGTTCGACCTCTTCTTCCGGCCTCGCTCTAGTAGTTCTCCAAAACCACTATTGTATCCCTAGGATTCGATTCTACATGTAGCGCTTAGTCCTCTTATATAAATCGCTAGCCGGGGACAAAAGACTGGCCACGGCCGCTATCGTGTGCCTCGTAGTCTCTGTCTAGCCTTGACCACTTATTCGTGCGCGTCCTGGTGGACAAATCACGCGCTGTTTCTCTCTTTTTCTCTCCTGAAGCTGCTGTGAACGTACAACCTTATCGCCACGCCCGCATGGGTACACCGTAAATTTCTTATCATTTTTAGCTCATCGGCTTCGAAGTCACTGATCTGATAGTTCGTGAATAATCACCAAGCTAAGCCATCGTTTTACCGTTTGAATATATCCGGATCAGTTAGGAAGCAATTTATTTCCGCCATTCTATTAGTTTGAGTCCCTCCGCTATTGTCTTCACCATTACCTCGTCGCTGACGTTTGTCTCAAGGAGCGCCTTTGCTGAAAGTCGCGAAATGATGGCACAAACGCTGTTGATTATTCCTGCCAGTTTCGTCGTCCCTATCGGGGTCAGTTAAAGCCATACAGAGCCGTGCAAACTGTCTATGGATCAGGAGGAAAACGTAGTCGCCCAAATGAGAATAACGACGACGATATGTTGAGTACAGCATGACCTACAATACCATCTCTAAGCCAGCTACCAGCGGAAACGTACAAACCACCGTCAGATCAAAGTGTATATTGTGGAATGTAGAATCCCTTGGTTCGTTATGCACGTTAGCCGGAGAACAACTTTTTACAAATGCCGATTTTATGTTTTGAACAGAGACCTTTGTCGTAGGCACAACTCACACGAATTTTTCAAATAGTAGAGTTTTTCACGGTCAAGCAGTAAAACCGCAGAGCAGAGTGGGGCCTGTGTAGCAGGAGGGACCACTGAGTGGACCCGGGTATTACGGTGTACATCGCGATAAATCGTGTTAGAAATCATAGACTAATATCCAGTATGTGTATATAGCCCACCAAAAAAGCAAGTCACAGATGTGTTACTGTAAGAAGAAGAAAAAATTAGGCGATGTGTGAACACTAATAAACACATCAGAGTCGCACGTGACGCCAACTGCGATTTATCGAAGCAAAATAAACGCCACGAGGCATTCACGGCAGACATAGAAGACGTAGGACTTCAAATAGAAAACGACCGTAATGTCGCTACAAACCTAAGCTGGAACGGCTCAAGTGCTCTCGACATAGTGTTATCGTCAGCGTTCCAGCCGGGGACAATTGTTTGTGAATTTAGGTCCACACCTTCAGCCCACTGCAAACACTGTCAAGTAAGATTTGAGATAACGCGCGCTCAAAGTTCAACAGCAGTGGCATCTACGCCACAGTTGAGCCGCACCATAAACGCGCAAATGCTCCAACAGGCCATACAACTCATGCGACCCGATGACGACATCAACACCACCGAAAAGACAATACGATGGGCAATCCACGTATCAGCTACTACCAAACGAACGGCGAAACCAAACACGCAGATGCAGAAGGTCGCGAGATAAAGCGCACTATATGCAGCCAGGTTGCAGAGATGAAGCGAGTGCTTCGGAAACTGAAGCAGACCAAGGAGCATCATTACGAAGATACTCAACGCCTGCAATTGATATAAAATAGTGTAAAGAAACCTTAACTTCTCCTACCCAATGGACCCAAAGAAGCTAACCCGCTAATTAACGACGAGGAGTGGCTAATACATTTTACAAACCTAATAAAGAGGACGGTGACACTGTCTGTGGACATGGATTACCCAGAAGAGTTAATATCTTTTACCTAAGCGAAAGTTATGCAAGCAATTAAAACAAATAAAAGCAATACATCTACAGGACCGGACCAGATGTTCTATGAACACTTAAAATCAAACCCTAATACCATATGTGCAATCTTAACGAATATAATAACTGCTTCAGTCAAGGTGAGATACCTGAAAAGTGGAGCAAGAGTTTCTTGAACCCAATATATATAAGCGGAAGGGAGACGCTACTGACCCGACACATTTCCGAGGGATCGCACTGACGAGCACTCTGTACAAAATACTTACATCATTCGTAGTGCCAAGATTATATAATAGCGCTAAAGAAAAGCTACCTGTTGAGCAACACGGATTCCTCCCCGGACGATTAACCGAAGATGCTATTAACCTCCTGCTGGACTATGTGGAACGACGTCGCCAAAGTAAAGAAATGACGTATACGACACTCATAGATTTTAAGGCTGCATTTGACTCTGTTTCAAGGGACCGTCTTTTAGAGATCATTAGTAGCAAATTTTTAATACGCGGAGCAATGTACAACTTTGTCCGGGACATGCTTCACTATAACTTCATCATTGTTAAGAACGGAGATCATTACGTCAACGGTACCATAACGCAAACGGTAAGATTGGCCCAAGGAGATCCTGCTAGCCAGTTTCTTTTTATAGCGTACATAACAAGCCTATCGGGTGTTCTACGCGAAGCAAAAGCTCCGCACGCCTTCTACGCAAATGACCTAGTCATTCTTGCAAAGTCGCGTGAACATCTGCAGTATTTCCTAAACAAAATAGTTAATTGGTGCAAAGAACACAAGCTGAGAATCAACAAAGCTAAAACAAAAGTCTTTTGCTTTAGTCAAGGAGGGGCATACGCCGCAGCCGACCGCCGCATCAAAATTAATGGAACTGCATTGGGGATCGCCAGCCTCGGCGTTACATTGACACCAAGACTCTCTTTTAGCAGACATGTCGAGATAATACTAGCCAGGGCAACAGCAACTGTCATGCTTCTCGGTGAACTTCGAGATATCGACCTGAAAACAGCGCTAAATATATTCAGGCTAAATATTGTCCCTATTGTACGATACGGCCTGCCTGCAATAACACCTTTCCTCACTATTTGCGATCTGAAAAGCTAGACCGTTTGAAGGCATTTTATAGTAAGCGCATGCTAGGTCTACTCAAAAACGCATCTGCTACCTTCGTTTTTGAACTTTATCGCGAACGAACTCTTACAGAGGATTTTGCCCTAGACGGACTGCCACTTAGTGGAGCCGTACTCACTACAGTTTATAGAGAGTATCGGGAGATACGCAACGCGACGTTTGCGTTTAATAACTATACGGACGGACCAGCGTTTTGCTCGGACAAATAAAACTGAGGAGCCCAAAATAACCAAGGACTAGTTTGTCAAGTGACATGGCACGGATACCACCACCAGATGTGTTTGAGTGGACAGTGTTTTGAGATCGGTGGTCATGTGTGTAGATTTTGTAGAGAGTGTTATATTGACAGATACTATATACTTGTGTGCACCGAAATAGACACAGCGTCATGAAAATCTCGCACACACTACATATGATCGGTGTAGATTTCACACAACATCCAATGTGTATTGTTACCAATATTATGGTAAATAAATATATGTATGTTTGTATGATGTATGTATATATGTAATGCCATTCCCGCCTTGAACTCGACTCTAAACGAGTAAATTCAACTCAGTCTCTCTCCGTTTATTTACTTAGCCTGATATTTGCGGCCCTGTCGTTTCGACCCCATGCGTGCTATTAATGCTTAATATGTAGAATGCGCTGTTTGCAGTTCTCTCATTCCCTTTATGCCTGACAAAACGATTTGCCGATACTGCTGTTTTTGCTGTGTGGTTGTGTGCGTATGAACGATGCATACATAGACTATCGATGCCATCCTTCTCCTCCCTGCATTTGGATTATCATCGCGGAGAGTACGTCCATGGGCTAACGCATCTGTCACCACCACTGTCGGCGCTATTGCGTCAAGTCAAGTATCGCTAACGGTGCCGCCATTACAGTTTTGACATTTAGTTGATTGAAGTCTGCTGTTGTTCGTCTCCTCCCCCACCCAAAGCACTGTCGCCCTTTCAGCAGTATTTCAACGGGTCAGCGGATCAACTGTATCCGTAACTGATTAGGCGCATCACAAACAGAATGCCAGGGAGCCTAAGGGGTACATATGTTCGATTTGCGTCAGGTTTGTTGGGGCCTTGCACTCTTCCATAGATGTTAGTAGATTAGAGCTTGGACGCACACTGTTTTGTTCATTGCAGAGCCGACAAAGCTGCCTACTCGAGCTTCCAGCGCGCGGCATTTATTCATGTATCATCACTTTTAATACGGTTCGCCCGTAATACAGTGCGTAATGCGTAATCGCGCCTCGTGTTTCTCCTTCGATGGATTGTATACTAACATAGTCTGCTACTGGCTTCCGTTGGGAGCGCATTGCATGGGTGCGGTGAACTCCGCCTGAGTTTGGTGTTTTTTGTGTTACAAGTGTCTTGCTTTGTGCCGTGTTGAGTATGGGACGAGTCCTCAGTCGTACCTGCCTCCATCAGATCCGATGTTGAGGCCCGGTGCATTGTGTATGCCTCTTTTTTCACATTTGTCGGTAGTTGACATTGACTGTGTGCTGAACGTTGTGTTGGCCAGCCGGTTTGCGGCTGTTTTGCTTAACTATTGAACAGTTGATTTGCGCGCTCTGTCGTATCTAGTAATCACTAGTCATCATTAGTCAGCTACTTGCATACAATTGTTTAGAGTCAATTGCGGCATATAGTGGCCGACAATTTCGGTTGTCTGCAAGGAATCACTGAATTCCACATTAACAATGGTTAACGGCAAGATAGTGGCCGAGAAGAAGAAAAGGACCGGCTTGAGTTGTACGCTCAAGACAACGGCCGAATCGAAAGACAGAAAAGCGAAGTTAGCTGCGCTGGCTCGTAACAAGGTGACGGCAACGAAAGCAGCGCCAGCTGGTGGAAATCAAACGGAGTCTGTATCGTTAGTGGTGGATGAAGTTTCTGAGGATGTGCCGTCTTAAGAAGTTGACGTTTCTACGGATTGCAACGTCGAAACTGATTGCGGTGAACAGACCAAGGATGCAAATTTGGTGGACGATGATTGGAAGGTGGTAATCTCCAAAAACACTACCAAGCGTCTTTAAAAGCTAAAAGAACAAATCAGTGCTATCCAATCTAAATCGTTCAATCAGCCAAATGGCCTGTTTCGTGTAGTTATTGCGCGAAGAAGCGATAAAACAATAATTGAGACGACTGCTTCTACAAGTGAGCCGTTCAATGACAGGCTACTCTTATTGTGCAGTGAGTTGCACAGACTCTACCCACTCGCTACATTGGAGTCAAATGCTGGCATCATTTACGCCTGGTTTAATAACATTGACGAAATGGCATGCACTAGCCGGCACGTGTACACAAGGTACATTGTATATGGCTATCATCACTTGGTGTGTTCGACTCAAGGATTTCACCAAGTTGGCGATCAATGTCGTTGCCGGTTCTGCTCGCAGGTATGCGCTAAATACCACGCAGCGAGCTGCCAGTCGCATCGGCGGTCTTTGCACTTTCTTGCCCGGTGAGACGGTCGCTAAAGTGTTAAAATTGTATACAATGATGTTTGTATTGTAATCATGTACCATCTTGAAATGCAAATGTATTGCGAAATAAACAATATGTATGTATATACATATATACAAAAAAAATTGACGAAGCTAACGCCGCGGTAGAGTTATCGAGTGACCTCGACATTCCGGTTGTAGCTAAATGCAACGATCTCGATGCATACAGTGCCAGAATAAACGGAGTTGACAAAAGTTTACTGATGAAGGCATTCTGTCCGCGCTTAAGGAGGCGGGTGTCGTCTCGGCGAAACGAAAGAACATTATAAAGAGGACAGGATCTCCCGCCGCGTCAACGATCCCTACTGACAGGGCCATGCTTTAATTTAATAGGGTTCCGCCGAGTAAAGTGTTTCTTGCTTTTAGGTCACATAAAATGACGATGTACGCGGAAACCCTTGTCTCCTGCTATACGTGTTTGAGGCTAGGCTACACTGCAATATTGCTGTAATGATGTAACATGTAAAAGATGTGGTCAAGCTGGTCACCTCGCGCTAAACTGAAAGCAACAGACAAAATGCGTAGATTGCAAAGGTCCTCACGCATCATCCTCGCTGTCCTGCCTTATTCGACTGTGCGAAATAAAGAAACGCAAAGCCCTGATAGAATGTGGCTAATTGCAACAGGTTGGAGCAGAGCATCCTGGAGCAACTCAAATCAAGGTAATTGACTCGTCGCAGCAGGCTGTTACACCCGACACTTCATCCGCTTCAACTTCCTCGTCTGAATCATCCGCATCATCTCCACCTACCTATGCTGCTGTGGTGCGATTACTTGTCGTGAAAACCTCAGCTGGTCCCGACGTTCGTGTAAATCTACCAGGATCAACATCTCTCCCAAAGAAGCAGATTCGTACCGCTAAAAATTGGCTACGACTACTCTTCGCAAGCCCCGTCTATTGAAGTCATCGCGCATCACTGCCACTCGTGAACAAAAGGGACGTGACTCCAACATAATCTCATCCCTGAAGCACATTACGAAGGTTTTGAGTATTTAATCCCCGAAAGCTGTAATACGTCTAAAAAACGAATTAAGGTTCTCACCCCAGTTGTCAACTCTTTTGATGTTATCCTAGGATTTCTTATTTTCGAGTTTTTACTATCTTGATGTTCCCACAACCACCTGTTTTTATCAATGCGTTGTATAATTTATATAAATCAAAATTGCACACGTAATGTAAAGTCATGCCAAGTCTCGAATGACGTCAGACTTGAGCCGAGTAGCTTAGCTGTTATCCATTTTAACGCGGGGACTGGAGGGTTAAAGAAATCCGGTCAGCTGGAGTTATTAGATAACTTTTAAAGGAAGAGGGAGCCCTATTTGATGCGGCAGTGGTTAGTGAAACGTGGCTATGGCAGTGCGATAGCCACACAGGAGTGCTCCAAACAAGGTGCTCGTCAAGCTAGACTTCAAAAACGCCTTTAACATGCTCAGGCGGGACCACCTCCTTAAGGCTGTGCGCTCTCACCTTCCTCGACTTTACCCGCTTGTATACCAGATGTTTTTTTTTATAATAGATGTTTATTGATTACATATATAATCTGGAGAGTCTCACATCAGAGACCCACTACACAGTGGTACATTTTACGCTTTAGATGCTTTTAGCATCCGATAAGCTCACAGCTTGTACATGTTTCGCTGATAGTTACATCGCTAGTCCCATGCTAACTTACAGCACTAGATCACAATTAATTGACAAATTTCACCAGACTGGCAAGTCTGCTGTCAGCCATTCGTACTGATAACATGTTTCCGTCCTCTCCAAGCTTAGTGACGGCCTTAATCCATTGTGCTCTTTCCATTTCATATTTCCTGCATTCCGTAAGAATGTGTATAACGTCATCATATTTGTTACACTGCTCGCACATGGGTGATGATTTTACCCCAATTTGGTTGAGCGTGCTTCCGCTCAGACCCTTGGCACATCTCAGACGGTGAACCGTCACAGCACATCTACAGGAGGCCCCGCTTAAGTCATGTGGTCCTGCAAAATGTATCCCGATCCCCATATTAATACGCTTTTGTGAAATCCCGTTTGGCAGTTCCTCCCATTTTTGACAACTGTGTTTCTACACTTTAGCTTTGACATGACTTGAGGAAGGCGGCACCAGGCATACGCGATCCAGCTTCTTCTTCTGTAGGGCGTCTCTGGCGACCTCGTCAGCTGCCTCGTTTCCTCGTACATTTACGTGAGCTGGAATCCACTGTAGTCGCAGCCGTGCCTTGAGATGGCCGGCGCAGCGAAGAACGCACTGGATGAGATTTGAGTTGGGCCCCGATGGGTCTGCAGCTGTGATAGCTTCCAGCGCCGCTTTAGAGTCGCAGAAGATAACCGTGTCCTTGGGATTATCGTCTTGAAGAGCGAATACAAGCGCCTCATGCACTGCCACAATTTTGGCCGTGGTTGAACTCTGGCAGTTTCCAACATGTACCGCTATAGTTGTCCCGGTTTCCGGTATGACAACTCCTGCTCCTCCGGTAAAACCTTGCTGTAACCCATCGCTGAACATCACTGACGAGTACTCCTGTGAGAGTAAGCTTATGTGGTGCTCGGCGGCAGTCTTCAGGTACCAAGAGTCATGTTCATTCGTTTTGTGTTTTTTCAAAAATTATTCATTTATTCATGAATATCTATTTTGTCCCCTTCAAAGTAATCCCCATGAGATATTATACACTTGTGCCAACGGTTTTTCCAATCTTCGAAGCACTTCAAAAAACCATTTTTTTTATCTTGTTCAGCTCCTCCTTCGATGCCGTCTTTATCTCGTCAAGCGTAGCGTAACGTCGTCCTTTCATGGGCCTCTTCAGTTTAGGGAACAAGAAAAAGTCACAGGGGGCCAGATCTGGGGAATACGGTGGCTGCGGCATCATTAGTGTGTTGTTTTTGGCCAAAAACTCGCGCACAAGCAACGATGTGTGAGCAGGGGCGTTATCGTGGTGCAAAAGCCAATTTTTGTTCTTCCACAAATCCGGGCGTTTCTGGCGGATTGCTTCGCGCAAATTGCGCATAACTTGCAGGTAATATTCCTTATTGACCGTTCTACCCTGTGGCAAGAACTCATGATGCACCACGCTCCTGCAATCGAAGAAAACTGTCAGCAAAACTTTCACATTCGACCGAACTTGGCGCGCTTTTTTCGGTCTTGGTTCGTGCGGCAGCTTCCATTGAGATGATTGAGCTTTGGTTTCTACGTCATAACCATAAACCCACGATTCGTCACCAGTTATGACCCTCTGGAGCAAATTTGGGTCGTCGCGGACAGAGTCCAACATCTCATTAGCAATGTTCATGCGATGCTGTTTTTGGTCGCAATTGAGCAATTTTGGTACGAATTTCGCGGCGACCCGTCTCATGCCCAAATCATTGATAAAAATCGAATGGCACGAGCCAATCGATATGTTTAGGTCCTCAGCAACTTCTCTAACGGTGATTCGACGATTGGCCAATACCATTTTCTCCACTTCATTAATTTTTTCGTCTGTTGTTGAAGTGCTCGGGCGTCCGGCACGCTCTTCGTCGTTCACATCTTCTCGGCCTTCTGAGAACATTTTGTACCACCGATAAACGTTGCTTCGGTCCAAGGTAGCTTCTCCGTATGCCACAGTCAACATTCGGAATGCATCCGCGCACTTAATTTCGTTTTTCACACAAAATTTGATACAGGTTCTTCGATCCATTTTTTTGAATAGGTAAAAATCGAAGACGATCCAACACACGTGCAAGCAAAGCAGCTGTCAACAATTAAGTGAACATTCAAAATGGCCGAGCTTGTCGGCATAAGTGAGAGACATGAGTACCAACATAACGCCACAAAAAATCGAAATTCGAATAGACGTAACCCGCGAAAATTCAAAAGTCGCGATACTTTTTGAACACACCTCGTATATATATATATATATATATATAACGGCGGCGTATCCAGGCATCGAAGCACACCTTCATATCAAGGTCTACAATTTTAGTCAACTCCAACTTAACAAACACTATTTCACGGAAATTCCACCCAAATTGGATGAATAAGGAGCAGCATGCTTTACCAGCTTGACTCCATGCTGCCACAAAAACTGTTGGGAAAACTCTAGATTCTCAACATGTAGGCTCTAGGCTCTCGATGCTTTTACGAGATACCCCGTAGGAAATTAATGTTTCTATACACAAATTTCTAAAAACATTCTAAAAACAATCTCTTAAAAATATTAATGCTAGATGGAATAAAAGCATCTGCGCAGCCATCACACGGGCTACTTTTTGTCATCCGTTGCCGTTTTTAGATGCTCTCTACGGGGTTTACCATCTATGCGCACTCCGCAGGAATAGGATTTTATCCCCAATGTTTGACCGAAACTTCTTCTAGGTCCCATGCACGTATATGATGAGACAAGGTGGTAAACAATACAGCAAGATTGAGAAAACTCAAATGCCAAATATAATCACAGCAATCGGAGTAACAGTGACAGCTTTTTGAACACACCTCGTATGCTCAAGATTTGACATATCAAATACATGCTTATCAGGAGCCTGCATGCCGTCGCTCAGTTCGGGAATGTCCTCTAGAGCGGCAGCTGCTTTGGTATTTCGGCGTTCGTCCTGGATTAATCTCAGTAGCTTATTGCCACTTCTGGCTAATTTGATTAATATACACCTCATTAGAAATGTTTGTCGTATGTTAGTGGGCATAGGGCCACTTTCTGCCAGAGCGGTTTGTGTACTGGTCATAGGGAGTAAACTCAGCGCTGCTTTAGCACATACTGCAGTCATTGCGTCTAGATCGGTTGTCTCTTTTTTTGTCAGGTTGGTCATGAACGGCAGGACGTAGTCCACTTTCGACGAGAAGAGCGCCTTGATAATTTTAATGGCAGATGGTAGAGATATTCCCCAAGAAAGTCCGCACAGATTCTTGATTATGTTTACAACTTTAAGGGCTCGTTCTTTCAGCTCATTAATTTGCATCTTTCATCGACAGTTGTCTTCCAGATGTACTCCAAGGAACCGTATATCCGTGACTTGGTCAATTGTTTTTCCGTCTATTTTAACTACTGCATGCTGTCCTCGACGCATATTCAAAGCCATTATTTTGGTTTTAGATGGTTCAATCTTAAGGCCAAGTTTTTCCAATGAAGATACAATTGCATTGATGCCACACTGAAGCTGAAAAACAGCAAAGGGGTTGACTGTTTTGCCGTTTAAGCGAATCCACATGGGCCCGTCATCCGAGTACCGGGAAAGGTGAAAGCCGTGTGGAACGCAATTCGCAATATTAGATATCGCTAATACAAAAATAATCGGGGAGAGCACTCCACCCTGAGGGACTCCACGATCTCCTAACACGACACAACTGGAGGAGCTTCCCCCGCACGTAATAGACAGCGTGCGCTCGTGCAGATAGCTTGATATAATTTTGTGGAAACGGCAATTGGCGTCGATCCCCATATTTTGTAGAGATTCATGGACAGCTGTGTGTGTCAGTCCATTGTATGCGCCCTCGATGTCAAAGAATGCGGCCAATACATGGCCATTGTTCCGGCATGCCTGTTCAATATCTGTTGTCAGATCTATGACGTTGTCTTGGGGCGACCGTTACGGTCGCTGCTGCTGGGGCGGGCTGGTTGCCGTTTTTTCTTCTTTGTGCAGCATCCCTTTCCACTTGTTGACGGAGAGTTGGCAGCGGCGGCAACGGACTCTGCAGTTACTGCAGTCTCGGCGCCAACATTTCGAACACAGCTGACTGGCGGATCGTCGTTGTTGTTGACATCAGCCGGCGGCGGATCGTCGTTGTTGTTGACGTCAGCCGGGGGCGGTGGCGTTGTCGTTGTCGTCGTCGTGCCTGCTACGGGTTTCCCAGATGGTGGGTCGCCTTTAGGCGAGTGTTCAACGGCCATAACGGGTCAATTCACAGCACAAAAGATGCACAAGACGGAGAAGTTGAACTGCACCAATTCTCAACGTCAGGTATGATCTAGAAAGCACTAACATACACCAATGAAACAGAGAACTGCGAGGACACTCCTTACCGCTCGAATGTAAACATTCGAAAAAAAGAAGGTGTAGATTTGTTTGAAGAGGCCAATGGGTTTTTGGCTGCTATATGTCTCGTGAGCCCTCATCTTGTGTATTCTCCGTTACATAGTGGGCAAGTTATTCGCTGTGAGTGAGTCGATGACCCTGGCCCGCCACTGGCTATATTACTGGAGTCCTGTTCCGTCATTATTGCATTATATGTTTAATGCTCTTCAACATTGGCAGTAGCTGCAGGAGGGCTTCTAAAACCACAACTAAGGCCTTAAGCTGACCCAACAGGTCGGAACCGCCCCATGACACGACTTGCGACAATTGTGTTACAGCTTCCGCCGTGGCGAGAATAGGCCGTGTGGGTCGAGGTGCTCGACGTACCGCGGCACGGATTAATCGGCGCCGTGGGGCGAGCGTCCCCTTGTTTGTGTAGGATCTTCCCGAGCGTTTCTTGGGCTTCTTGGCGGAGAGTGGCCTCGGTGCAGGCAGTAGCAGCTGCGGGTCAGGGTCCTCGCGCGACTGTGAAATACCGCGGACGACGTTGGCGTGAGTAGGTGGCCCTCCTGGATGTTGCGGCGCGATGCCTGATTGCAATGTGGGGTTTGGCCGACTGCTGGTGATCTCAGCAGCCGGATAAGTTACCCGAATCTGCTGCAGGGTTCTAGCCTCGAGAAATAATCTGTTTCTCTCTTTAAGATAGATCAGACGGGGGCAGGATGGCGACCCGGACGGGTGAGCTCCCCGGCAGTTGATACACCGCGTTTGATTTGTGCAACTTGCGGCAAGGTGGCCTGGGTTGCCGCATTTTCTGCAGACCTGCTGTTGCGTGCACCGTTCCGCGATGTGTCCAGGCCGTAGGCAATTGTGGCACAACCTAGGCTGGTCGGGTTCGAGCACGACTTGGTGCGATTGAAATCCCAAGAATATTGATGTGGGGGGTTGTTGGGCAAACAACAGAATTACTTTACCCAGAGGGACCCTAGCCCCGGACCGAAACCGCGTAAGGCGCTTTACATGGGTGACCCCAAGCGGTGCTAATTCCTTTAATATTTCTTCCTCTGTGAGGCAAGTTGGGACTCCCTGAATCGTCGCCCGAAATGATGTTAATGACGGGCAGTGAGTCGACACCGCGAAGTCTCCAAGGTTGGTGACTGGTAGTAGCTTCTGGGTGGATTCTATATCAGGAAGCCACACTACGATCGACTTTCTGTCCCCGGATATCTTTGATTTGGGTGACAAGGCAAAGATGTGTTTGTAAATGGATAGCAGTGAACCCTTGGGGAAATCAGTTTTAGCACCTTTCGTCGTCTCTTTTCTTCTAATGATTACTTTGAACGCACCCACCGATCCCATCGATAAATCTTCTTTAAGTTTCTCCTGGTTTCGTCGTTCTTTCGAAAGGGCCTTTTTTCCCTTCGGGATGTCACCGTCACAAATCCATCATTCAATGTCTTCTCCTGAGTTTCGGCTTCGCTTTCTGGCGGCGAAGCTGGCTTTTTCCGCTTGGCGCCAATGCTTGGCTTGTGTGCCGGAAGAGAGATGTTGAATTGTATATGCAATTATATAATATCTATTTCAAGCCAGTACTGACGTATGCATCCCCTGTATAATTTTTAAGCAACGAGAAAGATCGACCATTATTGCAGAATGTTTTAAAGAAATTTGTTGATAATGTTGCATTTCGTTGCAGTGTGTCACGAAAGGACAGACACGTAGAGGACATAGTTGATGTTTTTAAAGAACTGGACCAAAAATGCTTACAAATGTCATACAAAATTAAGAATTATGTTGTCGAATATTCAACTGTAGACATTCGCATACGCGGTCTAAGGTTCGCTTCGAACCGAAATGCATAGCAAAAAAGGAAATTGTAATGTTTCTGTTTCTTTGGAGAGCAACCCGAACCTATGCATGAACGTTGTGATATTTTGTAATGTACATTTTCCCTTTATTGTAAATAAGGCGCGTATTATGAATACGTGCACTTACATGCACTTAATCTGGGGATGCCCTCCGAAAAATAGTAATTACTCCGCAACTACAGCTCCGTGAATTGCCCATTGGCTGAATATGTCTGTTTTGAGCGCTGTGAGTGGTTGTAGGGTTATGATTCTGAAGTATTTGGCGTGAACGCTAATAAAGAACTTAATTTTTGGCGAATTCTCTTCTAAGCGACCATGTCGCGTCTTCTGACCGGCCTTGCATATTCATCAGATTTTTCGTCAGGCAGAATTTTATCGCGAACACAACGGCGTGCTTAGTTTCTGTCTAGGAAAACTGGTTGTCTCGCAACAGCACATTTTGTGCCCCTATGTCGGACAAAAACACTATTGTCACAAATTGTAGTAATTTCACTCTCACTCCGAAACAAGACGTCTTAGCCATGTCTACCATGTTCTATTGGAAAAAATATTTGCTTTAACGAGCTCTACAATTCTATGCATCGCTTTAAAAACCTTCCAGTCACACCCAGTCACTATATAAATATATATATATATAAAGTGAAATGCCTCGTGAGAACATGTAATGCGATGGTCAAGTCATGATCATTTTAGCATCCCATGGTTGTCGCTTGTATGTGGTTTTGGCGCTACTTCGCTCTTCTTTTCCACTGGTTACTTTTATCTTATCGGCCAATAGTGTCTTAGAGTACACATGTTGCCTCATCGCTTCTTTATAAGCGCCTCGTTACAACACACCCAACGCCCGTCATATCCAGGTCCTACCTAGGCTGCCCTGTTCGAAGTGATTGACAAATTTAATATTGTTTTGTTGGGTGTAACTCCCGGTACCCCAAGGGCTTCTCTTCCACTGTCACTCTATCGCGTGACTCCAGGTTCAGCTTTGACCTCGGCTCACTTCTGCTCTTGTTACCGTCCCTAAAATCTTTGATCGATTCATCGACCCGTTCGTTGCCCTAGCACAATTTGTAACTCTTGGTACATGCTCCCGCTTAATAACTATGATTAATTAGTCTATTTTGGTTTCTGATCGCTTTCGACTTCCAGCTCTGACGTGAAGGACAGTTGAGTCGGTTCGCCGTTATTTGTCTATTCCGGCGCCCACGCTTTTTTGATTTTCGCTCATTGGTCTGTTTCCAGTTACCTAACCTCACTACTGCTCTTAAATATCAGTGGGGTATTCTTTTTGTGCTGTTGTCTTACAGTACTTGTATGAGCTCTCTCTCGGCTTGTCTTCGACATGCCTCTCGTTTCCACTACTTCTAGCTTGGCTTGGGTTTCCTTTAGTGAATCCGTTTGGCGGGGCACCTTTCTATGTAAGGGGACGGCACGCGTGATGTTATAGAGACCGTTAGAACAGAGGAGTAAGTGGTTAATGTTTACAAACGATTGGAAGTAATTTTGCGTGCATACATGTTTTGAGCAGCGATATAAGTGACACGCAATATAAGTGACTACGATGTACTGCTCATTTATGCGAAGGAGCAGTACATAGTGCTGTGAGCTTATCGCAAAGACTACTCTCTTAGCCTAATTAGAATAACGGTTCTTTAATTGGAATTTAAGCTGTATATATCCACCCAGGGTCAGGAGTACTGTGCAGACGGGCTTTATTATTTGCTTGACACGTATAGCCAAACACACAGTTTCCATTTGTATATCAGAGGCGTGTAAAGCGGCCACGTGTGCATAGATGCCGTTCTTGAGCATGGCGGGGTAGCCACCGACTACGAATGGATTAGATGGCTTCCGTATACCATACATATTATAATAAAGATTTTTTTTTTACATAACAATATATATATATATATATAAATATATATATAGTGAATTTATTAAGAATGCAAATGGAGCTACAATTGTCTCCCGCAAACGTGTGCACTAGGATATTACTCGTATAGAGTGGGTTGGGACCACTTCAGCAGCGTGCCCCGGACGGACGCCGCGTTTCCGCGTTGGACGTCGAGGTCAAGGCGCTGTCTCAAGAAAGCCGCCGATCTCTTGTCTCCGGTTGCGAGAATCAGCTGCTCACCGACTCTGTAAAGGAGTTTGCGAGTGAGGTTGCCTGGACCGCCCAAGGTCTCGAACGCTAGCGGTTGAAACTCATGTGGGTAACCTATTGAGGCGTATTTCGCGAGCTTCTTCGCCTCGGCTAGATTACCAGCGTGGCCTGCTGAGATCGCCCCGCCACCGACCATTGAAGGTGCTAATGAGTCGGTAACTGTGGCGTCCCAGACAAGCATCCTGCCCCTGCTGAAGGGGGTTAGAGTCATCCCGTCAGGGCGTTTGCCGTTGTCGGCGGAGAGACCCTGGGGCTCTAGGATACAGGGAAATCCGCTAGATCGGAGCGCTCGGCTAACAGTGTCGTTAATGCTGGCATGTCTGGCCCGCCGCCCGGCACTCATGATGCACGATAACCCATGATGGGCTAACTTGTCAACAGGTTGACCACATTTGCATTGGTGGGAGGACACAAGATCACAGCCGAGCCGAAGTCCTGCCCCAATTCTGGTCGTCTCATCGTCCAAAAGGGTGCCCAGTGGGGCGCTTGGAAGCGCATGCAACCAGGCCCCGGATCCCTTAGCGGCGACCGCCCGGAGACGAGCATTTGCAGAGTCGTCCGTGGCGCCCGTGAGTAAGCCGCAATACACTTTTTCGTGTAACAACGCGCTCCAGTCGTGTTGGCTCCGTGGGTTATCCGGGGCACCACTGCAAATTGTCTCCAGCTCCTCTTGTAGGCGTCTTGTATGGTCGTTGTACTGAACAGCGCCGGCCTCGTCTAGAAGTGCGATGGCGTTGTTCTCGGATCGGAGAAGGGAGGAGACTATAGCTGGCCCAGCCGAGATGAGTGGATCCGGAATCTCCAGGCCTCCCTTGGAGATGGGTAGTTGCGCCTGCTTTCGAGCGGGAGGTGCCAGCGATAGATTAAGGAGAGACTCGAGGGTGTTCAGCGTTAACTCGTTCAATGGACGAAGGTCGTCCAATCGCCCTGTCAGATCAGCTCCTCGGAGAAGGTGGGTGACCTTGGTGGCTGAAAACGACGAGCGAAGTAAAAAGAGAGCGCGATGAGCGCCGAGCGGGGTGAGGTTATTAGCGACGTCCTTTAAAACGTTTTGCCATTTTTCGAGAGCGCGTTTGAGCCCCTGTGGTCGCAGGGGGACTCCCAGAAGCTCCAGGTCGTGGTCGAGGGTGATCTTACAGCCCGGCAATAAAGCTTCAAGGGGACGGAGGTCGGGCGCCTGCGCACGATCACCCGTAACGAAAATTTCGCACTTCTCGGGATTCAGTTCCAAGCCGGAAATCTGGCGAAATTCGAGCACGCGCCGGACGTCTTCAGCGACCATGTCTGCGTCTCCCCCTAGCACACCATCATCAAGGTACCAAATGTTTAGTGAGCTTTTAAGGGAATCGACCAGCTCTTTAATGCTCAGGCAGAACAATGGAGGGGCCAGAGGATCACCCTGTTGCAGCCCCGTGGCCGAGGATATGAGATCGTCTGGGAGAACCAGGTGAGAAGAGTAGCGGTACGCTTGGTAGACGTGGTGTGCCAACTGGGGGCAGTGCGCCCCGACCGCCTTCAACAGGTGATCCCGTCTTACAGTGTTGAAGGCATTCCTGAAGTCTAGCTTTACAAGAACCCCAGGCAGTGAGCGTGAATCGATGAAAGCTCGGGCGGCATGCACGGCGGCCTCGGCCCCGGCTTGTGCAACAAAGCCAAGCTGGTGGGAACCAGTCGCCTCGCGGATCCTGTCTCTGGTTCTATTGCAAGCAATCTTTGCGGCTAGCCTGCGCAAGGTGGAGGAGCAAGCAATTGGCCTCACTGACCCATCTTTCTTCTGTATGGCAAAAAGTTTGGCTCCGAAGATTATGGGTCGCAGTTGAGGTGGAGGGACGCCCCACAACAGCTAACTACTTTCAACTAATAAAGAGTTAGTAAGAGTCCTGCAGAACATTCAAGTGAGTGACTTTGCGTACGCTCATTGCGTGCTCCTAGATGACAGGTGTGACTAAGATTCGACTTCTAATGACTATGTAGCCCATAGTCATTAGTCTCAATGGCACAATGTCAAGAGTATGGTGTGTGTTTTGGTGCAACACATGTTTCTGGTTATTTATTTACACTGATATTGCAATCACTCACTGTTCCACTTTTGGGGCTCGGCGAACAAATCAAGTTTTTTTACTTAGCGCTTCAGAGGTTTCTTGGTCTGGTTGACGTGTGCACACGTTCCTTCCTCTCAAATAGAGTGCTGTCGGTCTTCTGTGAGGCAACTGTGGTGATGTTCAAAGATGGCATATGCCGTTCCGGATAAACGCTCATGCTCATAACTTCGCTCAAGTGGGGCCTATTACTGGCTCAGATTCAAGCCTGTGGCTTCTGGTATGTAGCACACCTGCTTGGCGCAGAACTAGCAAAACCTCAAGTGTTATCATATAGACAGTGTTGTGCCTCCCACGCTCTTAATGGTGGCGCTATTATCGAGTGACGCAAAGCATTGTGTACATTGAACTGAATCAGTTCCGTATCTGCATTTCGCGTACTTGCTTCACTTGCTTCGTGCAGTTAAATGAACTATCCACATCAATGTATTGGAAATTTGAAATCAATGTGTTAAAACCCTAGAGGCTATGGCAGGTCGCCAAGCAGCTTCGACCGTTTGTCTGGATAATTGTTTGAATTCTACAGTTCGATGTCCAGGCATTAGATCTTCGCTCTACGAATACGGGCTTCCTCTGTATCTCGAGTGGGATCAATAATTCCAAATGTTTATTTGAAATCGCAATATAGTACTTGTTCTTAGGTTAGGTATTAGATACATTTCCATTCAAATAGATAAGAGTAGGAGGTTCTGTCTCACGGTATTCTTTGCTTGCTGTTGCTGCCTTCATGTTCCCACAGGGACTGCCGAGAAAACCCTAGATATCTCAATATCTCCGGCTCTCCATGCATTGAAAATATGCCTCACGGCGATTCCAGTCCTTTTGGAACGGACTGTGGTCTAGAATGATAAACAACCTTCTTAAAAATATTTCTAATTCGAGGTTCCACTAAAAGCACGCACATCTTCTGTGAGCAACAACGCAGGGATTGGAAACAATTTACTTTCTATAGGCTTTTAGAAGAAGAAGAAGTTTCCCCGAAGCACAGTCTAGACCCGCCCCCATTTGTGAGGAAGGTGGTAACGCTTAGAGAAGACTGGAAAGTGAAGCTTTAAGTCTTCTGCGTTCGCAAGAGCTCTTCGTAAGAGAGATATCTGCGAGGATTCGCCTCAAGGTTCGTAAATACTATTCGTTTATATGAAAATCTTAAGATCGTTTTTCACAAACTTCGGCAGAGCTGTAAGATAACAAATGGCCATGAAATAACGTTTAGAATTATCCCTTATCGACCACCAATGCATGCGTATCCGAAGGCTCCACCTAACCGTATGTTCTAAAGGTGCTGTCGTGGACGAGAAGCTCGAACGACATTCTTTAGAACGAAGAAAAGACGAACTTTAGTCCTGTGCCGGTGCTTAGGAATAGAGTGACAGCCTGATTAATAGTACACCAAGCAGCCAATAACTTTTGCAACGTGATTGATGAGAGGCTAGAATTAAATTGTTTTTAAGGAGGTTGTTTTTAATTCTAGACTATCATCCGTCTCCTACGGGCTGGAAACTTAACCTGAGGTATATCTTCAATGCACCGAGAGCCGGACATGTTAAGGTATCTATGGTTTTCCTAACAGTTCTTGTGGCAGCATGTGATGAGAGGCTAGTCTCATCACAGAGATCTTACTAAGCCTTTGTTTGCCTCTCTCGCTTTCCGCCTTCCGCTGCCTCTCCATTCATTGTTGGTAACGGGGTTGCTCGAGGTGGCTTTTCTTTTAAGTCTGTGGAACTGACTAGTAGTAGTTATCGATTATGCAAAGCTCGGTCGTCCGCCGCTCTGTTTACATCTCTAGTCTGCCGTCTGCTCCCGTCCCGGCAAACGGATGTGAGTCTTGAAACGCTCCACTCGGACTTTTCGTCGACGCTTCTGCGTAACTTATCGTCGTCGCGTTATGCGCTCACGGTTGGCACGGAGTCGCGTCTCCTCGGGCTCTATCCCAGTTGCGCTTTTGCTAGACGGTGAGTTGATTGTTACGCCCCGTCCGAGCCACCAGCCAACTGACTGCTATCAATCAAATGTGCTTGCTCTCTGTGCGGCGACACCAGATCGACGATGAGATCGTATGCTTCTCGACTGGCTGCCGTACAATCGGTCACCTCAATTGCTTTGGCGAACACGCTACGACCAGGCAAAACTTGATGTGTACCGCCTGCAGGCGAAACCCACTCACCTGGTAACTATTCAACAGCCAAACGGCGCATTGCTGCTCTCACTAGCATAGTGCTCAGTCAGCGTACGTTCCGAGTTGGCTGCGCTCAGCTTACTTCAACCTAGCACTCCCAACAGGTCAGTCAGCCAGTCGCCCTCCTTCACCTCAGTCGTTTTCGAATCCGCTCGCGCGTGACTCGACTGCGTGACAGGCAGAGATCGGTCTCAGCTACCGAACGTCACGCCGCGGACTGCAGCTGTCTGGTGTCTTCATCTTCAGCAGCGCTTTTATTTATCTTTTACAAAAGCGCCAAATTCACTATTTTTTCACACGGGACAGCGCCGACAGCCACGCTGTTCTGGCGCTTCACACCGTAAACAACTACTGCTGTGACAACGACGACGACGACGATGTGAACTACTCCTTCGGCCATTTCCTTTCGTAATGGTTGTTTGTCACGTAGACAAACAAGCATGTATCGCTTAATCACGCAGATACGCTGCGTCGTTCTCTCTGCTATCTGGGTTCGCCAAGCTGCTTCAATGGTCCTGATTTTGTACAGTACTACTTGCAGATGCCAAACATTAGTCGTAGGTGCAGTTTTTTCGTGTCCAATGACAAGATAGCCCTTGGATAGTTCTTGTTCGTCGCTAGCTTTTCAAGAAGTTGCGCGTTGTGGTCGTGACAGTTGGTGAGGACGGTGAAGCGTCAGCGTATCGTCGATTCCACGTCAGTTTAGTTCAATTGGCGCTAGTATTGTTCGTCCAGGAAAGTAACGGTATAGCATAATGGTTACCTGTCACTTCCCGACAAACTTTTCGATATGCTGCTTTTCCCTTTGTGAGCGAAATTAGTGCAAATGTCTTTGGAGTGTTGATTGGATTGTCGTGTTGTTGTGGACTGTCGTTTTCAGTCCTATCGCAAGTGGACCCACCCAAAAAGACGATTATGAAGTAAGACAATTGCGGACGATTGAGTCAGATCGTCGATAGATGAGAAGCTGGAGGTGGCTGCTTGGACGTCTCTTACGAAACTAAGATAAGGCTTAGCTGCAAGACCTCGATTGTTGTGTTTGGGATTTTTTAAGGCAGTATCGTCGAAATCGAATATCCTGCTTATACGCCTGGATACTGAGTTGTTGCCGTCAAATGATAATACTACGCGGAGAAAGAGGCAGTGGGAAACATTATTAAGATATCAAGAAAGAAGAGGCTACGTGTGTCTGCGACGGCAGGTTTTGTCCAAGATATAGTTCGATACGGAGCTTCGACTCGCTAGCGTCGGCCGTCGGTGGAGGAAACGGAGCTCGATCTCGTTCGAAATCTCGTCTACTCAAATCCATCGTTCGCAGGTACGGCTCTTCATAACGCTATTTGTACGGCGCCTTATGGATCAGTAGTTGGAATCATTCAGTCAGAAAATCAAATATGTATATAATGTTGATGAATTTAGAACCTTAATTAAATAAGAACCTTAATCATGTATATAATGTTGATGACTTTAGAACCTTAATAAAAAATAGGAATTGTGAAGAGAGACATACATATAATTTTCCAAGCCTATTGATCTTTATTTCTCTGAAGTTTTAACAGAACCATAAACAGGCTCGTGGAAGCATGGCTTAGTCTCTCTACGGCAGCGAGAGGCGAAAACGACTGTGCCGCCAATGAGGCGACCGGTTTGCGCAACTTTGTCTGTTGTGAAGCGTGCTCACGATGGCGGTCATTCAATCATGGTTTGGAGCCATTTCTATGTGCAAGAGAACCGGAGAACTTGAGGACGCCTCCCAAGTCAAAGCTTTCTATGGAGTTGAAGGTTTCTCTGCCCAGCCGTACACTGATGAGGCACATGGCAAAGGCCGTTGGTGCTAACGTATCGTATTCATGCAACACAATGCCGGGCTGCAGACATTGGAGCGAATGGACGCTATGCGTAGATGGAATACTATCGCATAGCAATTACTTGATGAGCTAATTAGTTCAATGTAATATCGCATGACGGCCGTTATTAGGCCAAACACACGCTATTTAATTAAATCATTATTTACACAATGTTTTCTTTGAAAAAAAAACAAAACAATTTAGTCAAAATGAAAACAGCTTCGATTGTAAAATTGCCACTTTTCGACACATGTATTTAAATCATTTATAACAAAGTTGTAATAATAATATTAATAATACAAATCGAGACTTAACTCATTATTCTGTTCACGCCCTGATTTTGAATGGATTACGAGTGCTGTAGTCTTTTTAAGAGGGCGCAACTACTGTGTGCACAAAAAAATATACCTACAATTAAATGTGATAGGTGTTGCACATTACTATGACCTAGAAGTTTGTGTGCGTATATACATAAATACGGCCTAATTACGAATAGTCCGTATATAGTTATATATTTAATAATTACACCTCACTGGGTAAGCAATGTTCTCTGTTAACCTCGGTTCCACTAAATTTGACATTCGTTGTTAGACAAGCTGGGAAGTGTCAAGCGTTTGTCCCACAGTGTGTAGTGCCCGGTGGCGTAGTGGGTGCATTCGCGTGCACCTCGCGACCGAAAAGACACATACGTGCACTGGTTCAAGCTCCACCGTTGCGCATTTGTATGTATGGTGTCCGTTTTACGAAGCAATCCGAAAACAGTCCCGTGAACGTTAAATAGTGGCTGAGTGCCATCCCGAAGAAGTGCAGTCTGACGGCACTAAGTGCCAGCGTATAATGAAACTCGGCGGAGCAACAGTCGGGCTCGTAATGAATGCATACCAGCGAGCTTACACCTGCGTTGACCGATAGAGTTGAAAGGTTTATGAAAGTGGCACCACTAAAATTCAGTAATGCGGAAGTTAGCGACTGCATTACCAGATGGATGGCGGCTAGCCGAGATAAGCCGCGTCTACCTGGAGACAAGAGTACCATACCCGGTTAATTGCAACGTGTGGTGTTTTATATAGTTTCGGGATATAAAGAAAAAGACACAACTGTTGGCCAGGTACCCAGCATATGCCTACGGATCACAGCGACCTCGTTTGGAGGCCAGGACAGCTAGTATCGCCAGTCACGATTATCAGGCGAAGAAAGTCATGCAGTCGCAAGTAAAATGATGCTGAGAAATGTTTATATAGATGAGATCCTGTCACACAACGACGCGGACTTGATTCGGTGCATGCGCTTAATGGAATGATTACTGAGGCCCGTTTGCTTCATTTGCTGTAGTGCTGTCTAAGGTATGAACACGATAAATGCTTTGGAGGAGGTTCAAAACCTGGTCAGATATAAGGTGCCAAGGCGTTCGAATGTAGCGTTCTTTTCTGTTTGTTTTTCGCAGGACATTGCGCGTTAAAACAATGATTATTTGTGATAAAATGGCGATATTGCTTAAAGACGATTCAATAATCGTTTGTTTAGACCACACAGAACCGGCGCAGAATATACAGCAGCTCAGCATAAAGCATGTGCATCCGTTCATGTTCGAAGTTCGTGTCTCGTTGTTGACTTCGATTTGACCGTGGTTGGCCTTATCGAGCCCAACAACCCTTCCTTCGTTGACAGAACAAACGTTTGTGGCAACCTAGGGCTACTGTATGTAGATGTAAGCGTCTTGTTGACCTAGCTGCACCTATTGAGGCGCTTGTTTCTGGTACAGTGTTTGTGGTTTTTCTGGCACAGAAAAGTGTTTCATTTATATAACTTCGCGATGTTAGCACTTTAGAGTAGACAATTCTCCGCGCGAACGTGTGGTCACGGGTTCTCTAACTCAGGGTTAGCTCAGGTCAACAATGTGCCCCGAACAGACGTTGCATTTTCTTGTTGAATGTCGAGCGACAGCCTCTGACGCCAGAATTCGGATGCTCTCGGGTCTCCCGTCGGAGGGTTATGGCTTCTACCTACGCGCTGAGCTTGAGCCAAATCGGGCATGCAACTCCTATGGTCTAGAGCGCCAACGGTCAAAATTCGTGCAAGTAATCAGCGCTAGAGTATTTTCTAATATTTGCTAGCCTCAGTTAAAGTAAGAGCATGAGGTGATCGTTACGCACATGCACCGACAATCGAAGAAGCTAATGAGTCGGTTACGGTTGCGTTCCAAATAAGCATGCGGCCACGCTTAAAGGGTGTTAGAGTCAGACCGTCAGGTCTTTTTCCCATCATCCCTGCAGCATGACACCTTCGTTCCCGGATTCCCAGCTATTCCTTGAAACTGGTTTGCCATCTTTCTTTAAGTGACGGAATCGACCAAGTCTTTCTCTCGGGCAATGAGGACCTGAAGAGGACTCACCCTCGAAATGGTCGCTTTGAGGTGGAACACATTATTGTACGCACCATTTGGCCATTCCTCCTACAAGAGGTCTTTCAGGTCTTCTGCAGTTTCGCAGCGTGCGATCAAGTCGTTTATGACTTTTATCTGTCGACTGCTTTTGTCAGTCTGTTTATTTGCCGCTCGCTGCCGTTCATCGACATACTTTGCTTTCTCTGACCTTATTACGCCTCTTGCTAGAAACCTTACCGAATTTATTGAATTCTTTATTATGATCTGCATGTTTTGATACTCCAAGTGAACTTGTACACTTCTTCGATTAGCCTAATCTTTTTAGCCAGTTAGCACAAAGGCAGATCTTCCTTGTCTTCCTCATCTAGTTCTTGTCCAGAGTCAGCATCCTCCACCGCTACTGCCTCATAGCTCTTGTCGTCCTTGTGTGGCTGAGCGCCCCGGTCCTTGTCCAGGGCGTCCAGCCAGACATGGGCACATGGGCAGGGGTGCCTCGGACCGCTGTTCGATGAACTGAAATCAGAGACCAGGCTGACCATATTAGACCTAGTCTGATCCAGAGCTTGTTCCTTAAAGAAATACGTGTAGCACCTAACAGACCCCCTTAACCGTGACGGAAAAGAAGATTTGTCGAGTGATGCTTAATTAACGCTGCAGTTGGCGTTCGTATTGTTCATTCTACAAAAAAAATGAAAAACTCAACTTCTAACTCAACCGTTTTATATTCGTGTTCTATAGCTGTTATGGCAGAAGAGCAAGAGATATATAGAGACATTCAGGGAGAGAGAGAGAGATAGAGCGTGTGAGAGAGAAAGAGAAGGAGGGAGAAAGAGAGCAGCACATAAGGCAAAGTGCCACCTGGCGCAGGCACTGAGCGGATACAGTTGGCGATACATTAATAGGCTTGGCCAGTGTACATGTCTAGACAAAACAGCTTTTCACAAGCGGAATGCGTAGCTAGACACATGTTGGTAAGGAGATTGAACAACGCGCCAAACATCGTCGCCAAACGCGCCGTTCATCGTCGCTGCTGATGCCGGCGCTGTGCGAGCGGTAACCACCAGTGCAAGATCATCCGCGTAGGCGATTGTCTCCATTCCATACGGCAAGTCGTACAGCCGCAAGACAACATCGTACGCCAGGTTCCATAGAACTGGGCTGAGTACTGAGCCCTGCGGCACCCCCGCCGTAAGTGAATAGGTTTCGCCTTGCGTGAAACGTGTACGTTCTTCCAGGTACGATGATAGTATGCGCCGCAGGTACGGGGAGATCCCCTTCTGCTCGAGCGCACTCATTATTGTCGACCAGTTAGCGGTGTTGAACGCATTGCGAACGTCCTGCAATATCAATAGCCAAGTCAAGTCAAGTCAAAAGCACCTTTATTCAAGGGTCATATATGCTTAAGTATACATTGTTTTTAACAAAATATTTAACCTCTGAATATAATTAGAACATACATCAGATCTGTCGACTTCGCAGACTTCGTGGAACTCTCCACGAGAATGTGTTGTTTATCTTCACTGAGCGCGCAACTTCCAGTGATCTAACATTCACACCACTTCGCAGTCCATTATTTATATGTTTAAACATGGTCTGGTCAGTCCCGAGACAACACAATTTTTTATAAAGCGATAGATCACCTCGTGCGTGTAATGTACGTATTGGCACAAGAGATACGCTTTCACGAGGAATATTACATCTTTTCGATATCCGTCTGATAAATTTGGCCTGTACCCTCTCAATGGCATTTATATCTTTTGCCAAATAAGGAGCCCAAACCTGGCTGCAGTAGAGGAATTTGGATAATACTAGACTTCTGTACAAAGTCACATAGAATTCAGGATTTTGTAAAATGAAGCATCTAAATATGGTATTACATAGTTGTGAAGCAGAAGCAACGGTGGCAGTAATATATTGAGAGAAGTCTAATTTGGGGGTTACAATCACACCAAGATCACGAAAAGATTTAACTACTGGTATTGCATCGTTAGCGAGTGTATACAGTGGCGAACTGCCATCTGACGACACCACGGCACATTTAGGCACAGATATTTGCATCCTATTCTCACAACACCAGTTTTCAATATTATTAATTGCTAGTTGAATAATACTTGTGGAATTGTCGACTGCTGAGTATATTTTTAAATCGTCCGCAAATAAGAGATAAGTGATACCTTCTGGAATCACTGTTGGGAGATCGAGGGTGTATATTCTGAAGAGCAGGGGCCCAATGCACGATCCTTGCGACACCCCTGAGGTGCAGGGGAGGGGGTCACTTTCTACGTTACCAACTTTGACGGTAAAATTTCGCCCAGTAAGGTATGCTGACACCCATCGACAAGTTGTGGAGTCAAGGTCAATACTTTCTAATTTTTGTAACATAAGTTTGTGATTCACTTTATCAAATGCCTTTGAAAAATCAAAATATATGCAATGAAATGTTCTACGATTATTTATGTGTAGACTCCAATCGTGGACCATGGATATAAGTTGTGTCCCTGTAGAACGGCCCCTGGCAAAGCCATGCTGATTGGCGTCAACCAATTTGTTACGCACTAAAAAAATTTCAATATAATCAACGATTAACTTCTCCATTAAAATACACGCAATGGACAGTTGAGCCACCGGCCGGTAGTTATCCACTAAATCCTTAGCACTTTTTTTGAATATAGGCGTTACAATTGACCTTCGAAATAATGAAGGAACTTGCCCATCATAATACGATCTCTGAAAAATGTACAGTAATGGTTCGGCGATAAAATCACAAGTGTTTTTATAAAACACTGGTGGAATACCATCTGGTGTAAAACTGCACTTGTTCTTGAGTGTTTTGATCTTTTTAATTATGTCATCGATTGAGATTAAAAACTGCTTATAAATTGTTTGATTTTGGCGTCTTTCTATACGCACGGGATTTGTCAGTGAAGACGGCTGATCATCCGGAGGTGTATATACAGAGGAAAACAGTTTCGAAAATGTCGCCGCTTTACTTCGGTTATTGTCAATGAGTACATTATCGACTTAGTAAAGGAAGTTCCTCACGACCTCGAAGTCGCTTATTTGCGTAGCGGTAAAACGATTTAGCATCCTTAAAAGATAGTTTTGACTCTTCAAGAATTCTCAACCGTGTCGAGGCCTTTCTAAGCTTCACTGAGATGCTTTCAGTCGCTAATTCATTCATGAGCTCCTCTAACCGTCGAACATGGTTTCGAAGACTCGCCATGTTGGGATTAGTATTATTGTTTCTCTGGGGTGTGAATACCTCGATAAGAAAGTGTATATAATCGATAAATGCATTATACATCTGCTCAATGTCAACGCACCGTGCAAAGAATGTCGTCCAGTTTACGCTCGCAAGGTTTGTACAGATCGAGTCATAATCAGCCTTCCAGAAGTTGAACCCACCACCCGACTCTAAGAAATGGGAAGAAGGGACCAGAATCCGAAAGCTGAGAGCCCGATGATCTGTAGCAATAGGGGGATCCACGACTGCTGGCTCAGTGACGAGCTCCCTCTCAGATGTAATAAGCAAGTCCAGAATATTGTTTTCCCTTGTGGGTTGCATAACAAGCTGATCTAAACCATTTATGATGCAGAAGTTAGCAAAAGCCTTCTCTGGGCTGGTAGCATCACTTGATGCTACCAGCCCAGAGAGAGGCGCAGATTTGACCAGTCAGTGTCAGGCATGTTAAAATCACCAACTACGCATATAGGATAACCGACATCAAGACAGAATTCTAGAACTTCTATAACATTTTCGATGCGGGCCTTTCTTTGGGCGCCGGAGTCCGCATTGGTGACATAACAGCATATGATTCGAATGATAATGTGATCATAATGCAAGTCTACCGCTACGGTTTCCGAGCCTGTGGGTATTTCAATTCGGCGACAGTTTAGTCCCTTGAGTGTTAAAATACACAGTCCACCACCCCTGGAACCTTGGTCCATTCGATGCACCGAGTACCGGTCACCGAGTGAGACCTCTCTATCACTAATTGCACTAGTAAGCCAGGTCTCTGAAATAAAAATCACATCGATGCTGTTTAATAAACAATAATTCGCAAGGGCATCTATAGCGCCTGGAGTGGCCAACGAGCGGGCATTCAGATAAAAACAATTTAGACTAGTTTGACCGCCACCGGCTACTCGTGAATCGTTTCTTCCGTCCGAGGTTGGTTGTACACTATAGTATTTCTGAGCGCTTCGACCGCAAGATTCAGCTGCTCCAAGTGCGACAGGAATATGATGGGTGAGTTCGGTATCACCGGGTTCAGCTGGTTTCTCTGTTGCCTTTCGTGATCTGCCGGCATCAACAGTGGAGTATATTTGTTGCGGAAAAGTGCCTGGTGCAGCCCATTGAGGTTTGCAGGCTGTTTGTCTTCTTGGTCTCGATCCTGACGACGTCCATTGTAGTTTTTCTCTCTCGCAGTTTGGCTGGCTTGCTGGGGGCCTGGGAACTCCGACGGAATGCGGTGAGGTGGACACTGAAAGCACGTTTTTATCCGCAGTGGGAAGTGATGCTAACTTTTGGGCGGAGTCACTGGGGCGGCAATTTAGTCCGGATTGTTTTAAAACAGCAGGTAATCTGGGAAGAGGCCGGGAAATGGATGTACTGGTGGCAAAGGTGGAGGGGGTATGTGGAGTCGGGGGGGCCAAATGGCGGGAAGAACCGGTGGTGGAGGAAGAGGTGGAGGACGGTGTTGAAAAGGAGCAATCCCGGAATGGCTGTTGAAGTTGTTTCTGCTGCTACCGGCAGCAGGGGAGGGAAATGCCCGGAAGGAATGGTTATCTGGCTGACGCTGAGTTGCACTGAACTTATTGTTAAGTCCCCTAAAATTTGGTTTCACTCCCAGGAAACTGGCGGCTTCACGGGCGATAGGCCTGGCCGCCTGACTTGCTCCACGGCGGTTAAAATGGACACCATCTGTGTCCATAGACCGGGCACAGCGCTGGATATACGAGAAGTCACGATAAAACACGGCCGAATTCTTAAATTTAGCCGACATTTTACCGTTTACAACCTCGCAATCCGCGCGGCGGTCTCTACCTAGCACGCAGTGCTATTGATCGTGACCAAAGTGGCCGCCGTTGCTCGGCGCGAGCCGCCTGTATGACTCGCTCCACGGCATCGAGGGTGGAGTGGCCCCTGCGGAATCCGTATTGGTTGTTGGAGAGGGCATCCTTCGACTCCAGTTCTTCATTCAAGCGCTAAACGAGCACGCTTTCGACTAGTCTGCTTACAGCGTCGAGTAAGCATATGGGACCGTGCACTGACGAGCCGGGTGAGGCCTTTGGCTTCGGTATCAGTACTAGGTGGGCACGCTTCCACTGGGTAGGAAAGCGACCCTCTAGGAACAAGCGTGACACTAGCTCTGCACGAGGCTTGGGGTAGGATCGTGCCAGCAGTCGCACCACGTCCGGTGGGACCCCGTCCGGACCCGGGGCTTTACCCGGTGCTAACTGCTCTGCAGCTTCTATCATGTCATCAGCTGTTACTTCCGGGATTTGTTCAGGGTCAACGTGAATGCTGGTATGAGCGCGAGCCGGTTGTTGCTGAACAAGCTTGAGAACTGTCCGGCGAGTTTCTTCTGACGGGAGAGGCGGTGGTGTTGCGCGGAGCTTGTCCATAACGATCCGATAGGGAAGACCCCAGAACTTCGCCTCAACCGAGTTCACCAAGGCCTTCCAGGATTTGGCTTTTGTCTGTTGGATGAGCTTTCGTAAGCGGAGTCAATGCGTGCGATAACGATCATCTAAGCGATCAACCATGGCAGCGGCATCTGCCAGGAGGTCGACATTGTGCCCCTGTCGTCTTCGTTTCGCCAGCCAAGGGCGTGTGTCAGTGTGGGGTTCGCGCCTATACGGTCTACGCGGGCTGTCTGAATATCCGCGCTCCACCAGGGGTTTGCACGCCGAGCTGGGCTGGGCCCCCGGCCGCTCGGCAGGCAGCTGCCAGGATTGTAGCCAGAGCATCCTCGTCTAATGGAGTGTCCGCCAAGCGAGTGAACCGGTTTCTAAAGAAAGTCTGGAGAACGTTTTTGTTGATATGTCGCATCTGCCACGTGCGCCTCTGCGTATCGGGACAACGCGTGCTTGGCGAGATCACTTCAAACGTTAGATAGCGATGGTCGCTTAGGGTTTCCTCGTTCTCCTAGACTTTCCAGTCTTGTATTTGTCATAAGGCTGTCGGGTCCGCCAAGATGAGGGTTAAGAACGATGTTTGACCTCGACGCGCAAACGTAGAAATATCGCCATGGTTGACCAGAGTCATGTTGTGCTCGGACATCCAGTCAAGAAGAGTCGCGCCTTTGTCGGTGGCGCGGCAACCCCTTCAAGCAGTGTGCACCGCATTAAAGTCCCCCGTGACAAGCAGCGAGTGTTTTGGGTATCGGTGGTATGCTATTGACACCGATAGCCTACCCAGGTAGCCCTCCAGTCTTGCAGAGTTTTGTTAGGCGAAAAATAGCATGAATATTCAACGATATTATTGTGTGAGAGGTAAGCCCACACGAAATCTTCAGCATGACCCCAATCGGTGAGGGAAAGCGTCACGTCTTGACGTGTCCACCAGATGGCCACATCACTTTGTGCATCAGTATACATGTTAGGTGTAAAACGAGACATGTACACATTTGGTTCCGATATAAGGCAAATGCCCACCTGGTGCTGTGTGGTGTATCGGCACCGATTGAGGTTTACCGGGAGAAACTAGACCATTACTGTTCCGGGGGGGGGGGGGAGGTTTCAACCTGGGAGGCCGTGCCCACCTTTTGCCAGTCTTCCGGCGGCGCGGGTTCAACGGGTCTGGATACGTCAGGCCTTGGCTGCGTCGTAACACCGGTTTTCGACGCTTACGTTATCCTTGTAGCTGTATGCGGTATGACAGCTAGGCCATACTGTCGGCTCTGTGGCCCGAGACCTCGCACCCAATGCAGTGTGTCGTCTCGGCCTTACACGCAGTCGCCGCATGGTCCAGCGATCCGCATCGACGACAGAGGCGGGCGGCCGCTTTGGGTTGGTGCAGGTAGCAGCCTTGTGGCCGGGTCTCTGGCAGTTGAAGCACGTAGGTAATCTCTTCCAGACCTCGGGCCTGCACCTGCTGCCCGCGATCAGGACAGATCGCTGAGCCTGAAGCCACCGGGCTGTACGGGCCGTCACCTTCAGCAACGTGTACCAGCGGGAGAGAGACATATGTCCCGCCAGGAGTGGGCCGGTGGCGGGGCTTTACTCGTACTCACTGGCGGCCGACGTGCTTGCGGCCTGTGTGCCCGGCTAAGCTCTATAAGCTCTCGTCTCTCTGACGACTGGGCCACGAGAGCCGCCAGAATCCGCTGCGTCGTCTCTGATCGCCACTGGTGGGCGACGTATAGGAGAGGGAGTTCCGTGCTCGCTGAGGTTGAGATCTGGGTCATGCGCTTAATAACGGAGCGGAACAGAGTGATAACAGCCTCATCGCAGGGCATGTTGGGATGTAGAATGTCTACCACAGGGTGGCGATCTTCGCCTCCGTTGCCTGGAGACCCAGCCAGGGTCTCCCAGGTGTTTGTGGTATGCAACACCGCCGCCGTACCTGGGGGCTGTGTAAGCAGCCGCGGTAGAGAGGGAAATTTACTAGCGAGACCGGCGAGTACCTCCGAGTCAGCCTTTCCCCTCGGGACGACTAGCACGCCCCTTATTTATCTGAGGGAAGTGATTCTCTCGAAAGATAGAGAAACCTGCCGAAGGGAGCTCGGAGGCCAGACCAGGCTCGTTAGTTTAGCAAAGTCTTCAGCCGTCGTCGCCGCCGTGATACGCGATTCCAGATACACTCGGGCAGCATCAGGATCCGCCGGGGCGCAGCGCACGCAGATTGCTGAAGGGTCCGAAGATTGAGGAGGCCGCGCCAGCAACTCATCTCGTTCCCTCTGTGCCGCCTCCAACAAGGCCCAGAGGCTTCCGATCTCTTCCTCCGCGTCCTTCAGCGAGGTCCGCAAAGAAACCTTAAAAGAATCCACCGCCATTTCGATCCTGCGGAAATCCAGGTCCAGTTTCTCTGGTACCTCTCTTAGCTCCATCCTGGTATTCCTTAACTTGCAAGCCTCTACCACTGACTTAACATCTACCTTGAGGACCGGTAACGCCCGCCCGTATGCTGCCTCTGCGTCAACGCCCCGTTTAAGATCAGCCTTTGCGCAGTCCGTCGCCTTGGTCGCAGAGGTCATCTTGAGTGTCACGATGTGTTGTTCACCGACGTCAGAGATGCGCTTTATGTCGGAGCGAACGCCCGCCGGGCGTTTTCTAATGCCGACAGGCTCGGCGCACGAGTGATCCATCTCTTTCAGAGATTCTACACTGTCGACGTCAATAGTGATACGGGCCGGCTCCTCAACGGGAACGTTAAGGTCTCTCCTTGTCTCCTTGCTGGTAGGCAGCGGAGGATCCGGAGGCGGCCTCGCATGGCCCGACGGTGGGCGTACGGGCATTTCTTGTTAGTTTTCCTTTACTCTTGCAGATGTCTCGGAAATTGCAGCAAATACTGTCGCGAGCGTGTTAGATTATACAAGGCTCGTTTGGTGAATCGCCTCACAGGTCTGCACTAAGTGCGCTCGTCTTCGTCTGCACTGTCTGCCAGACTACGCGTGGAGATGAGACGTCTTCGTCTGCACTGTCCGTCGGACTGCGCGCGGAGACGAGATTGCTTTGTCTTCGTTTGCACCGTCCGTCGGACCGCGGGCGGAGACGAGACGACTTCGTCTTCTCTCGCACACAGCGCTGAGCTAGGGCAACTGTAAACTAAGCCTATACTGGTAGGCACGACGAAACTAAGGTGGCGGCAACCACGCAACTCTGTGTTACCCCGTGGCAGCACATAAGTGCTCGACAACAAGGAACTCACAAAATTTAAGAAAACTCACTAACAATTCCTCTTTTGTGCACAGTGTAGTCCTAATCACCATGTATATCTGTTCCACACAGAGAAACGGACGAAGGAATCGCCCGTACTACTACCCGACGATATTTTCCGTAACTGATCTCACATGCGTTCGCACCGCTTGTCTTCTACACGAGACTATGGCCTAGCATCCTAAGTGGATTATAGCGATGCGAAGTGAGCCCCTCGTTAATTAAATGCTCTTATAGATACGCATGTATGCATGAATATGCATGTATGTATGTATATATATATATATATATATATATATATATAACGTCCCTTTTGTATTCTTAATAGGGTTAAACCCCATTAAGTATACAAATGGGACGACAATTGTTTTCCGAGAATGCGGGACTTACTTACTTACTCTATCTCGTATAGAACGGGATAGGATCACTTTAGGAGCGTGCCCCGCACGGACGCCGCTTTCCCGTGTTGGACGTCGAGATCGAGGCGTTGGCTCACGATAGCCGCAGGTCTCTTGTTTCCTGTTGCGAGGTTCAGCTGCTCACCGGTTTTATGGAGGAGTTTGCGATTGAAGTTGCTTGGGCCGCCCAAGGCCTCTAACGCTATATATACAGTGGGACAGCTAAATACAGACTAAGTGTTATTGCCCATTTTGCAACTTATATCTAATGGAAAACAGATATTTCGTTGATCATTATTGATTGATATTTTTATTCAATGTAGCCACCATCAGCAGCAGTTACACTTTTAATTCTGGCGCGAAAGCGCCCACAGGCCTTCTTCAAAGTTAGCGGATTGATATTCTTAAACGATTTAACGATGGCTCTGCGTTGCGCTTCTGTGTTTGCATGTCGAAACTTGTTAGACTCTTGCTCAAAAACGCCCATACATAGAAGTCCAGGGGAATAAAAACTGGACTGCTAGGGGGCCACATCGTCTTGTCCCAGAACGCCGTCATGTTGCCCCGCAGTCAATCTTGAACGAGGTTGCTGGTGTGGGCGGGAGCGCTGTCTTGTTGAAAGACATATTGTCTTCCATTGGACACTCTATCAATCCATAGTTTTACCAGCCTTCGCAAAACGCGTGAATACACTTCCTTTGTTACGGTTTCGTGTCCGTCAAAAAAGTGTGGGGGCATCGCGTCTCCTTCATTCGACACAATACTTAGGACGTGCATACTGGCAGGATGTTTGGTTCTATGCACGATTCGTACATCCTCAGGGTCCTTTGCGAGCCACCGGTAATTTTTTGGGTTATGTTTTTGGTCAATGGTGAATAATCGAAGATGTTCCGCTGTTTCGTGTCTCAAAAAGCAAGTCACTCTCTTGTAGCGCGTAGTCTTCTTTGATAATCTACATTTAATAAAGCTTCACACATTCTAGTTGATATTAAGATCAGGTGAGACTGCAGGTCAGCGTAGGACCTCAATGCGACGTTAATCGAACTAGCTTGCGATCAGCCTGGCGGTGTAGATCGGGGCGTTATCGTGTTGAAGAACGAAGTTTGGCTCTCCCATCAGCTCAAAATGCGCCGATTGCTCTTTTGTTAAATCCCTGTAGCGCGTCGAATAAGCACGACCGTCTAAAAACACAATCGACAACTTTGTATGATACCCGACAGCAGCCCAGATCGCCACTGAACCGCCACCTGAGGGGCATTTTGACAAAAAAAAATCGTTCTTCCTTGCGGACATTGTGCAAATATTACTTAAAAGGATCCGGTTAAACGTTTTTCATCCGAAAAGAGCACTCTGTGTCACTCAGTGGTTCATGGTATCGTATCGTGGGTACTCAGTGGTCCATGACATCGTATCGTGGACGAAGTCAAGACGAGCTTTTATCGGTCAGGGGTTAACTTAACTGACCCCAGAAAAAAGCGAAGCAATATTCGGGACCAGGATTCCTCCGCTCATATATATATATATATATATATATATATATGTGAAATGCTATTTTACTGGAGGAGGGCAGACGGCCCCTTATCTCCATTCCGGTACTAAAACCTGTCTCTCATAACGCCCTTGACACAGCCCACATCTTCGCCTAGTAGTACTATGGGTCGTGGAGGTAACAATCTGACTATCTAACCAGGTTCGCCTGCTCGTTTGGCGAAGTCTGTTCTCCAGCTGGCGTGCCTTGTAACGAGAGAGAATCATTTCCTCTCCTTGCGCTAACCCTGTCATAACTCGCTCTTCTCTGCGTCCCACAGTTTCTTCTCTGTCGGCACCTCTCGTGCAACCGCTGCTCCAAGGGCCCATGCTGCTGGTTTCAACCAAATGAAATCCATGAATTGGGCTAGCCCATCTCTCGGGAGCACGAGTGGGTGTTTAAGTCTCTGGGCATCCCCGTTCGTTCAACTATCTCTCACCCTGTTGTTTGCCTTACGTCTAGCCTCTTCCCAGCACGGGCATTCTAGGAGAGTATGTGCCGCGTCATCTTTAACGCCCAGCGTGCAGAACATGCACATGCCCGAGGGCGCCTTACCGATCCTGTATAAATAAGACTGGAAATCTCCGTGACCGGTGACTATTTGCGTTAGGAAAAAGTCTATGTCACCTCCGGGCCTATTCAGTCATTTCTCGATGTTCGGTATTAGATCGCGGAGATTGGCTCCCGCCTCGTCCCTCCTGAGGCTCCCCCTTTTCGCCAGCCATTGCAGAAGTGTTACTTTCGTTTCCTCTTCCTTTGCTTCTTTTGTCGTCCCATCTGGACCACGCTCCCACAGTCTTTGTCTTTCATCTGCTTTAAGGTCCCAGGGCGGGGTCTCTGCCAGAACCAAAGTTGCCGCCGTGCTCACGGTCCTGTAGGCCTGTGTAATGCGAAGAGCCGGTACCCGTTGGGCTCTTCTGAGTAGGCCTTTGCGATGTATTTTTCCGCTCTTCTTTTTGAATCATACCGATGCACCGTACAGGACTATAGATTCCGCCCCTGACATGATCAGCCTTCTTCTTGAGGCTCTGCTACCCCCGTAGATATTTGGCAGGATTTTGGCGATATCCTTTGCCGCTTTGCATGCCCTTTTAATTGCCTTCTTCAGGTTGGGCACTCCTGTGAGTCCCCGGTCTAGTTGGACGCCTAGGTATCTCACCTCCTTGCTGAATCTAATACTCGTTCCCTGCAGTCGTAGATAAATCTCTCTGCAGTGTTTTTCCTATGAGCAGCACTGCCTCTGACTTATCAGGAGCTAGTTCCAGTCCAGCTCCCTCCATCCATCTTTCGACTGCCTTGAGCTTTTTGTTAGCGGCTAGCTCTAATTCTTTTGCTGTTCGGGCCTTGACTATGATTGCTAGGTCATCCGCATAGGCCTGCAGGTGGACCCCTCATGGTTGTCCTGGCAGCCTTAGTACATCGTCATAGGCAATGATTCATAGTAACGGGCCAATGATCGATCTCTGCGCAACTCCCGCTGTCATCTGGAGTGAAATCCCAGCGCAGGAGATTACTCTATCCTGTAGGTAGGATGTGAGCTTTACTAAGTAGGGCGGGACGCCCTTCCTAGATGGGCCTACCTAGATGATGTAGGGTATCTAAGATTACCTTCCAGGGAAGACTATTAAAAGCGTTTCGCGCATCTAGCGTAACCGCCATAAACAGGTCGCTGGTTTACGGTGTCGAGCTATATAGCCTTTCAGCATCTGAGATAACCCTGTGTATCGCAGTAAGGGCCGATATATATATATATATATATATATATATATATATATGTCCTACAAAGAAGTCATTCGGCAAGCAACAACACCACTGTGGGACTTTACATCTCCCCAGACTGGAAAAGACAGTCAATCACGAGAGCAACGGCAGTCTGCTGCAGGAAAACAGAAAGAATGGCGGAACGTGTAGCAGACGGAAGGAGCCCGGCAGCGCCGATGAAGTGCAAAGAACGAACGACTCGGTGCCAGAGTTTTATTAGGATAAAAGCAAAAGAAGGCATGTCCATGGAAGACATGATTAGAGACATTGCTCCTCACATTAATCAAAAGGACGCAAAAGCAGTAAAGATCGGACCGGTCTTTACTCCTCTCGCGTCCCGCGGTTTATCCCAAAATAAAAATGGATACTTAATTCTTAAAATCACGGAAAAAGAAATCGAAGACGGCATGTCTTTTGCCAACGCTCTGAGACAGGGAGCGGGAATGTAAATAGACATTAGGGAAGCGACGGGTCCTACTCAAATTGTTGTGCTGAGGGATGTTAACCCTTTTATCCCACTAGACGAGATAGCGAGGGGATTGCGCAATTCGTTGGACCTGCACGAAACAACGAACGTACGAGTAGAGACACCAAAGAGCAACAAGAAAGGGACATGGCAATGTTTAGTAACTTTGCCCAGTCGGGATGCTAAGAGACTCGTTGCTAAAAAAAGTATCACCATCTCAGGGCGTCTATGCAGGGCTGAAGAGTGGTTTCAAATCCTAACGTGCTATAGGTGCAACCTGATAGGGCATGCAGCAAGAGACTGCCAAAGTGAAGAGGCAACTGCTAGGAGGTGTTATAGATGCGGGAAGGAGGGGCACATAGCAAAGGAATGTAAGGAAACTGACTCCTCCTGCTACGTATGCAATGAAAATGATCACAAACCGCGAACTATGGCTTGCCCGCAGTACGCAAAACTATTTAAGGAAAGGAAACAAGCCACAAGATCGGAGGCAGAAAAAAGGGAAGCCAAGGCCCGGGATTCAAGGGCGGAGCAAAAAGAAAAGGAAGAGAAAAAAGCGGCCAGAGAACAGAGGAAGGAAGCTCAAAGAGACAAGCATACATCAGATGGCTGGTTACAAAAAGACTCCACACGGGCGGCCCGTTTTCAACATTTGGAAAACGAAGGACCAAACTCTTCAGAACAACAATGAACAGGAGTAGGTACGCGCATGACATGGGCGAAGAGATAGCCTCAAGAAGAGGAGCCAAGCTAGTAGCGGCAAGCGAACCAAATGAAGCGATGGTAACAAACAAAACAGCATGGTTTTCAGACCAAACTAAGAGTGCAGTAATCATAAACACCGGCCCCATGCAAATCACAGGGCATGGAAGCGGGCACGGGTTTGTATGGGTGGAACTGCTAGAAGAATGGAGGCTGTACTCTTGTTACAGCAGCCCAAACGGTAGCCTGGACGAACTCGAAGACCTAGTGAAATAGGTGCTTCAATAAAAGAAGCCACAAACCGAAAGGGCTTAGTAGTGGCAGGAGATTTTAAGGCGGCGTCGGAAACATGGGGGTCGCGGCGAGCGAGCAAGAGAGGGAGAATTTTAATTGAATGGGCAGCCAGCCTACAACTGTATATACAAAACGATGGCAAAGACCCGACCTATATATATATATATATATATATATATAGATATTTATATATTTGGGTCCCTGCGAACGTGTGCACCATTACGGGGGGTTCAGTGTAGGGACCAGCCATTTCTGGAGGGTTAAACTCGTACGGGTAACCGATGTTCTGGTACTTTCTAACCTTGCCTGCCTCGGCTAGAGCAGATGCATGACGAGCCCGAGCCGCGCCAGTTAAGTTCAAACCTTCAGGTCTCTTCTTGACCTCTCTGTCTAGTCCGACAGGCTCCAGGACGCACGATAGACCCTTAGATCGTAAAGCTCTGCTAAAGGTTTCGTTCAAGGCTTGGTGTCTTGCACGCCTACCTGCGCTGACAATACAGAATAGCCCGTGGCGTCCATCTGGCTGGACGACGTCTCCGCAGACGCAGGCATGAGTGTACACAAGGTCTGTCCCTAAACGAAGTCCCACCGCGATCCTAACAGGATCTAACAGGGTCCCGATCTGAGCACAGGGTATGGCGTGGAGCCATGCGCCCGCCTCCTTGGAGGAGACGGCGCGCAGCCTGGCCTTATTGGCGTCCGTGGCGCATTCCGCAATGAGGTTTTCGACTTTTTGCTGACCGTTCTTTCTGGTGTCCAGCCCTCTGCGGGCTCGTGGCCGCACAGGGCAACTGATCTGCGGTGGCTTGTCTCTAATCGAGCTTCTAAGTCCGTAAGAGCAACAGAATCGAGGAGGGTTCTTGCCTGTTGCATAGACCTATGGAGGGAAGCTGCCAGAGCTGTCTCCGATAAGACAGTCGCATCAGGTAACCCTAGGCCACCCCAAAAAACGGGAAGTAGAGCTTGTTGGCGCGCACGAGTGGATAGGCTGAGGTTTAGCAACGCCTCTAATGTAGACATCACGCGGTCGTTGAGTCGTTCCAGGATTCCTGAAGCTCGCGAACTGCCCCTCGAAACAAGTGGTTGAGACGAAGGGCCGAAAATGATGATCTCGGAAAAAAGGCCTCGGTGAGAACCTACCAAGTAAATGCGTGACATTACATTTTCTAGCTTGACCAGCCACCTCTTGAGGACATTCGGAACTTCTTGAGGGAATAGGGGGACGCCTAGCAACTCTAAATCAGTGCCGACAGACTTGCACCCCGGAAGAGCCTCTAGCACTTCGGAGTCAGCAGCACCTTCTACAGCATGGACTTCAAATTTTGCAGGTTTAGAGCCAGGCCAATCCACTCAGCGAACTCAAATATAGGCACCCCCCCCCCCCCCCGTGCTTGGTCATTATGTGTTGACGTAGACCTCTTCGTGCAAACAAAAGCCCGCAAATTAAGCAGGGGGCCCTGTTGGGGTCCGACTGCCCGGAGCCCGGCCCGGTTAGGCGTGTTGTCGCTGTGGTCTGTCATTACAAGGCGAGACCTTTTAACTTGCCCACCACGGAGAGCAGTCCCATCAGAGGTCGCAACGCTTCCTCTAGAGACCTGAACACGGCAGAAAATTCTGGTCTAATTCCCTGCAGAAGATCAGTCAGTCCCAAGAGCGACGAACCGGTATCGGCGCCCTGGCAAGACTCAACTGTTCTCGGGGTCGGACGGCGGGAGCGATGCGTCCTGACCGTAGGCGACCTGTAGCTGCGTTTCTTCCTCTGAATCTTTGGTATGGGTTTTGGGGTTGGGTAGAACGACCTGTGGATCAACCCCCGCTGCTGGCGAAATCCTCCTGACGACAGTAGCGTAGGTGGGATCCCGTACCTTCGACGGGCCCTCTTGGACGAAAGCCGAGAGACACCGGACAGCTTCACCGATGACCGCGTCGGAGTAATCCGCTCTAACCTGCAGGAACATGCGGCCCTTGAGCATTATTCTGATTTTTCAAGCAGGTAAGCTAGCCACGGGCATGGGGAAGATCCCGCCTGGTGAGGTCTCTGGCAGTTCACACACCTCGGAGCGCTACGACAGGAATCGGCGGTGTGATCCGGGCCTTCGAAATTCTTGCAGAGCTTTTTTCCCAGATACTTGTCGGCAAGATGTCCAGGTTTCAAAAACAACATGCTAATCCATGGTCCTACGCATCACTCCGATTCCAGCATCAATATTGTCTTATCCACTCAGCTTGAAGTCATTAACAACATTGACATCCGCGACCCCATTCTGACCAGTTCATTTTCTATGAGGGTCTTACTTTCAGCAAATGAGTATCAAGACAATGGCCAGCTATCTTAGACTGCTTTAGACAGCTATAGTGCCAACAAGTTATACAATAAGTCCACGCAGTGGTGTTGCTTCCTATTGTGGTAAAAAAAAACGAGGCTCGAGAATTTCCGCTCATATGTATCAAATACAGCCGGCCCCTGTTCCGCTACGTCAACTAGCTTCACCTCACGCAATGAGTCTATCTAAAGTCTGGAATCAGCCTCGCACACGGCATCCACTGATGAAAAGGGGGTACCAAAATGTTGTGCAAGAATTAAAATAAGCAATTATGTTGTATACTGTTTGCTTAGCGTGCAATCAGAGAATGGCTTTGCAGGTTTCCTGCAGCAACAATTTAAATATGCGGATAAATTGCGCATTGTATTACTAAATTGCAGCTACGACTAACAGCAGAACACCATCCTTATGATATGATAATATGTTATATATTTACAACCATATATATATATATATATATATATATATATAAAGAGTTATGAGCTTACAGCTAGGACTAACAACAGAACACCATATTTTTGATATGATAATATGTCATATATTTACAACCATTTATATATATATATATATATATTTATATATCACACCAACTGCAGTGCTTACTCACTAAGGGACAGCTGCTGTAGTTAACAAGCAAGTCTCAAGTGAGACGTGAAATTGATCGAATTAGAAGAGTTATGAGCTTCTTTAGATGTAGACCTACATTTGAAATATGTAATATATCAACTCAGTGCTACTCGGTAAATCATTATTACACTATAGTCACGTTGCAGTTCTGTTGTGTGGCTACGCGAACCCGAAGATTTCGCATTTCCTCATCACATATCTAGATATATTTGTGTCGGGGCGACATCGACTTCATCGGCTCATCTGACGCTCTGCGCTGCTCTCTAGGTGTCCTGACGTCGCTCGACCCACGTGATGCAGTCTGTTCCTTGCGGTGGGTATGCTTTGTGGTAACGACTTGACTGTAAGAGACACGACTGTAAAAATTGACACGTCCACCACAGTCGACAGATCTCCAAGTCAGCAAATCTCTACTTAACCGATTTGTAGTGACGCAACAACTCATTACGACAGTACAGAGGGCAGTCTTTGCTTTTGAAGTTGAACACAGGAGATTTCGCGTTGAGCTCGTACAGCGCCAGATTGAAGCTGCAGTATGTTGCTTTTACGTTTCTTTCGAGGCTCGCAATAGGCTAACACACCATGGCACCCGATAGCGTCTGTCTAAATGCACCCATCAGTATCATCAGCATCGTTACTGGACCTAAGTGGCTTTGCTCAATTGTTACTATTCATACTCTCGCTTCTCATATACATATGCGGTATATACTTAATCACCATAGCTAGAAAGCTCTGTCTTTCACGGATTGCCTATGCCTTCTACCAAATGCTCGTTATTTGAGGACGACAATCACCTCGTCAATCAGAACAGGACTACATTCGCTTGCTTCTTTGCACGGTGCATTACTCAGTCATCCTAGTCAGAAAGCTGTCATCATATCACGCCACGCATATGTGCTTCACCGAATTCCACTTTTTTTTGGGGGGGGGCCGACGGCCTTAATCGCCTTGATCGGAACAGGCCGATTGCTGCTTCGTTGCTACTCGTATCGGCCCGATGATTACGGTCGACTGCAATGGCATCTGCAGGGCAGATATCTCTCAGGCTTTGCGAGGTCTCGCAATCTTCGTCTCCCGCCCACAACAATCACTTTTCCTACCTCCAGCAAACTATAAACGTATTGTATAGTCGAAGCGGAAAGCTATTTAGAATGTGCATATTGACATATGCACATTCTCGTTCGAAAATATCTACAGCAAACCGAATGTGTTGTCTGTACTCGCCTGTAAAAATCTAAAAATCTTCAGCTCTCCTGGGGTTTGTATCCTTCAGGTTGGCAAATGTTGCCTGGAGAATCTTGAAGTTTGGGCCAAGGTACCGTGTGTAGAGAAACTCGGCGCCATTTGGTTTAACAGGAATCATGCACCATACGACGAGGATGCTCTGAAATCAATGACAGAGTCAGTTGTATATATATATATATATATATATATATATACTGGGGAAGAGGCAGTTCAGTCAATAATATCGCACAGATTTTGCAATCACAGACCGTTCAAGGCAAGTCCACTTGTAAATGTAAATGGGCAAGTCGCGCCTAAAAATCAGGTAGGTTGTGTCATTCTCACAGTTTGTAACTGTGTCCTGAAAGACCTCTAACGATCTCGACACATGCTTGAGGTCGGTGATGTCTTCTCCTAGATTCACGCTTGATATCGGAGTCACGGGGCGCTATTAGGTCGTATCACGCTAAGCTTTCTGCTCGGGCTTGGCGGCGTGGTCCTTGTTGATCTGGCTTCGAGTAGGCTCTGGAGGCTTCCTTCGAGGCAAAGCCGCTATACGTGATGGAAGAGTCAACCCGCTGTATCAGCCAGCTTTTGTGATCCAGCCTGTATTTGAAGCCATCTAATGTCTTGGGTTTGGCGGCTGCGGTGCAGGTTTCTCTCGTCCCTTAGAAAATCATTCTTACGTCTTGAAAATAATGGCGACACAAAACCAATATGGTCTTGGAGCAATTGCTCTGAATTGGCAAGGTGGTGTATGTACATCAGGAGTGTATTCGAGGTGGCGGAGCAGTCACTTAGTTGATTCGCGTTACGTAATATGTTCCGTTACGCTCGGTTAACTGTCGGAGACTGTAGTCCGGTCGTGTGGACTCTTAGCAGCAAGCAAATCACAGCGACGCTTTTAGTGCGCGGTCCTGCTTTCCCATTTTCGTAGACTCTATGCATAGATAGACAAGCATTGTTTTTCTGTTACGATACATCACTTGTCGAATCCGTGGCAGGTCGTACTGCGTGTCGGCATCGGACATTCGAATCGTCGGCCGAGACTGAACAAAACGAATTAGACAAAATTTGACACGACTGTTTTCAGCCAGATTCAGCATGACTGGTCCTGGTGAGTTGTCTTGATGTGGTTCATGAGTCTGGGCACAGACGACGACAGACAATTCCATGCATTCTTTGACTTTATGGTCGGTGCCGGCGTTCATGACAAAGTCCGGTCATGGCCAGCTTGTGCTGCTAGTTGCGACTAATTACGACAGTCTGAATATCGAGTGACGCTCGTTGACCGTTTCCTCTGCCCCTGTACATGAACATGAATTGAATGGTCTGCTAGGCAAAGAATCGGAACATCAAAATCGTTCAAGCTTCCCTAACTAGGGCTATACTTGTGCGATTAGCGATTTGCTGTACACTTGCTGGACAAAATGTTATTTCTGGCAGATGCATATATATATATATATATATATATATATATATGTATATATATACAGCACTGCCGAGTGTGCAAACGTATTGTAAATGATTAATAAATCATCACAATATTTTCTATATATATATATATATATATATATATACGCACGTGAGCCCTTAGATGATTGGACAGAATTTTTGGCCGCTATACGATTAAAAAAAATTGTGGCGTTATGTCGAGATTATGTCGAACAGTCCGACCGAATTTTCTAGCCTAGTAGAAACGTTGTTGCCGCAATTTCTGTGATTGCTACTACGAATAACAACAACAACAACAACCACAAGTGCAACCTTCTGCGCGCCTACCTTAAAGAGCCATAGTGACATGGCTCTCGCGACGAAGGCTGGTATAAGGAAGTCTATGGCACTGATAACGCCGAACACGGCCCAGTAAGTGAGCCAGCGCCGGACGAGATGTGCCTCGGGACTGTTGTCGCTGTTGCTGCCGCTGATTGTTGTTTCAGCACTGTTGATGTTGCTGTTCTTGTTGTTGTTGATGCTGTTGCTGCTGCTGGGGCCAGGGTTGCTGCTTGGAGCTCTGATCGCTTCGAGGGCTTTGAACGATGCGTAGCCGGGAAAGACAGTCGAGAGTAGTCGGAAAAACAGATCGCTGCCTCGACCCACCAAAATGTAGAACATCACCATGCACGTGAAGCCTACGCATACCATTAGGCGACGTCGTCCACGATGCCGTTGTTTTTGTTGTTGTTGTTGTAGGTGTAGGTGTATTTAGTGTATTTGGTGTTGTTGTTGTTGTTGTTGTGTGTGCGTGGTATTTTTGTTGTTATTGATGTAGTTGTCATGGTGGTTGTTGTTGTTGTCGTTGTTGCAGGAGAAATTTATGGAAAACAGAGACAAGAACAACAATGTAACATCAGAAACCGTTTGATTGATGATGCTCCATTTAATAGAACAAAATAAATACGAAAATACAAAAAACATAACTGCACAAAATGTAAACATGATTATCTAACTGATGAATAACCCCTAATAATAGTACGCATGCCAATATAAATATTCGATGTTGTTGTTTTACAATCGTTTTGGCTGTTGTTGCAAGTACTCCCATTTTTTTGGTCTTATTATCGTGGCTATTCGTCTTACTGGGTGGGAGACGATCAATGACTGTTACTTGCGCATGATGCGCTCGGTATTTGCAGTACATCATATATGTATTTCCAAGAAATAGCTTGTTTAGCTTGCAAAACTTTAAGTAACTGTGGCGGCTTAAAAACATTATTAAACGACGCAATATATATATATATATATATATATATATGATCGGTTATCTCATGCCGGTTGACTGGTTCTCCCGCAAACGTAAATTATGCACAACTATGTAGGAGAGAAAAAAAGATTATCTAAATTTATAAATGTCACTCTCACTACTGAAAAAGACGTTTTCGCCCTCTCCTTCCATTGGCTAGAGAAAGAAAAACAATTTTCTCGCCGAGTTCTACCAAACCGTAAAATAAGTGCATACGCACTGGCTATGATCGACCCTGTATATATAGGCACCATTGTGTGAACCGCCGCTGATAATCTCAACTTTAAGCCTACTTACAGACAAGATACTTTTCAGAGATGCCCGTTGTCTCAGACGCTGACGTGATGACTTCTCGAACTTTGGCCGGAGCTTTGTCCACCCAAAGCCGGTGAGCCCGCTCTGGTAACTCGCTGAGCGCCCTGATCGCAGAGTTTGAAGCGTCTGTCGAGTCGGCTGCCATCTTGTGCGTGCTCGACCACTGTGGAAGAAAACAAAAACTAGTTTAATCAAACTAGTTATATATATATATATATAGCTCCTCCTATAAATACTCCTTACCTATCTGGTAAGGAGTATTTAAACCTACTAAAGCTCAGGATCAACGCACTACCAACGCGTGCCAGATTGGCCAGGGGACGCCCGGGCTACAACAAACGTTTTAGGCACGGGTGTCATGCGCCTGAGACGTTGGCTCATGTCGCTCAGATGTGCGATATAACACACAAACAAACCATAAAGAGACATCACGACGTCTGTGATCGCGTGGCGCGTCTTCTCCGCGAAAGGGGTCATGAGGTGGTTCGTGAGCGAGTATTCCGTCGACCGGGCGCACCGGGTCTAAAGCCCGACCTCGTAATAACAACACCTACCGAGGTCTGGGTTTTAGATGCCGAGGTTTGCGGCCCGAACCGGGACCTGGCAAAAGCACGGCAAGACAAGATCGCCAAATATGACGTCGAGTTCCTAAGAGCGGCGCTCCCCTACCCGCAAAAGCCTCGCAGATTCGGATCCATCACTATCTCTATGAGTGGTGTATGGGACTTCGAATCTGCGAGGGCGCTCTTGGGGCTCGGCGTCACGAAGAGGAATCTTATGGATCTTACCGTTTTAACGTTGCAAGGAACCTTGAGGAGATACCGCTCACACCGGGTTTATAAGAGCGGGAGCTACCATAAAGCAAGGATACGGATAGTTGATAATTAACCTCACGTGACACCTTTTTACCACAATTTTTATTAAAGCGAGCACTGCCGAGTGTGCAAAGGTATTGTAAATGATTAATAAATCATCACAATATTTTCTATATATATATAGATATATAGAGCAGAGCGCAAACTCCATGTCTACATTGTTCGCCGGCTGAACAAAAGCATGCACAGCATGACAAAGTTGCGGCAGCACTTTACTGCCCTTCTGCTCGATGCAAACGGCCCCGCGCCTAACCCAGTTATTGAGCAACCGCTCACTCTGGAGCAGCACCACATGAATTCGCCGTTTACGGTGGAAGAAGTTGTGCAGATCTTGCGCGGGCTACCCAAGAAAAAGAGTAGTCGTTCTGATGGGATCTATTACGAACATTGGGCTGAGTCGTCCGATGTTTTAGCAGGGGAGTTTTGTAAGCTGTTTGATCAGATACTAAGCGGGGGACACATACCCCAGGTTTGGCACGAGGCCAGGCTTACTCTGCTATTCAAGGGCAAAAACGGTGACAATGTAGACGATCCAAACCTCTACCGGGGTATCGCGTCGGAACGCACTCTCAAGAAAATCTTCGCTAAGTTGATTATTTCGAGGGTGCTTCCAACTGTGGAAAAGGCCTTACCTCCGGAGCAATTCGGATTTAGGAAGGGTCGAGGTACACAGGACGCAATCCACGTACTCCAGTCGGAAGTTGAACGGGTGTTGGCTGTGCCTGGGGGTCACTTGTACACCGTCTTTATTGATTGTGCCAAGGCCTTCGACAAAGCTCCCCGTCACCTACTAGTCGATTCATTTCGACATGCTGGGGTGGGTGGTCCTTTTCTACGAGTGCTCCCCAGCTTCTTTGCTGAAGACCGCCTTGAAGTAAACGTAAGGGACGAGGACACCTTGCAGCTGAGTCAAAACGTAGGGACCCCTCAAGGGGACTCTCTCAGTTGCCTGGCATTCTCTTTACTCATCGCAGACCTAGCCCGCCATGTACGGGAGGAGTTTAGAAACGTCGTCGTCGTCATGTATGCGGATGACATCGTAGTGACCCACCGGGACCGCGGTTTCCATTCGTCGAATTGTCGGCGACGTAGAAAGTTACTTTCACCGTAAGGGTCTTCAAATAAATTCGCGGAAGACGAAAGCCATGAAGTTCCGCCGTGGGGGTCGATTGGCTGCCGCAGACATAATACTCTGTTGTGGCCAAGCGCTGGAGTTTGTCAACTCCTTCCCGTATTTGGGTCTGAGACTACACTATACGGGAACGACCTTTACCCAGCACATCGACGACAGATGTCGGGCGGCTATTGCCTCTATTCACACAGAGGTGAGAGACCCTCGACGACTGTCTCTGAGTGCGGCCGTGCGTTTTTTTGAGCTTAAGATTGTGCCAATGTTGAGCTACAGCCTTTGCAGGGTGTAGGACCATCTCTCAGCGGCAAATTTTGCGCAGCTAGAGAGATGTTTCACAATATATATAAAGCGGGTTCTTTGCTTGCCGCGCACGGCAAGAAGCCGCTTCGTGTACCTGCTGGCGGTCTTTGCACTTTTTCGCCCGGTGGGACGGTCGTTAAAGTGTTCAAATTGTATATAATGAACTGTATGTTATGTGCTATTATGTAACATCTTGAAATGCAATGTTATTGCGATATATATATATATATATATATATATATACATGGTCAGCTAGGCAAACATGTGCAAGGGCTTGGATCGCTTCGACGTTGTCTATTTCGATTTCAAGTCAGCGTTCGGATCAGTCAGGCACTCTAAACTACTTCAAGTTCTACCCCACGTCGCACACTGGAGAACGCATACTAAACTGGCTCAGTGTGTTTTCGCGCGACGAGAACTTTCCGGGTGCGCGTTAATCGATAGTATTCGACTGTGGGTCGAGTGCCATCCGGCTGCCCGCAAGGAACGATCCTTGAGGATCTGAAGAGAAGTGATGTCGTCTTCAGGCGACGTTGGACGCCAAGGCCTAGGCGGACGCCCTCGGATTTGGATCTGTCCATCCATGCATGTGGTGTCCTGCGTGTCGGCCACGGGAGTGCAAGACACCCCTACAACATCGGGGGTCAGCAGTTTCGAGCAAATTTCGAGTCGTATGACGATCTCAGAGTCCTCAGCCTCGACAGCAAGTAAAGATACTCCGAACATGTCACTGATGTTGTACCGAAAGCTTCTTAACGTGCAAATTAGATCTTTTGATCATTTGCTGTACGGAGCTCTCCTGAGCTGTACGTCAACTGCATATGTACTGCCACTACTCACACATGCAGCACCGGCCTTCACCGGGTTTCAAGTCTTATTAAGGACAAAGCTTGTCTGGAATGAGTGGAACGGAAACTCACGAAACGGGTTCTATTTCGCTGCCGTGTTGGCCGGTGCCATGTCGACAATCCCCACACAATTGACCTACTTAACCGAAGCTTAAGCAAAAAATGCTGCGCCAGCTGAGACAGAACGCACGTCTATTTCAACAAGATGTTTGCGGAAAAGCTAAGGACAACACGTCAGGCTAACAGCATGGTCCCTGTGTTAATCGCACGCAAGCACTATCACATCAGCGATATGCCCATGAATGACCTCTAGGCATATCCGTGAGTGCTAGGGGACGCCAACTCCCTGCACTACATGCAGATTACGACAACGTATTCACCACATGACATACATGCATATATGCAATAGTATATTTTTTCTACCTTGAATAATACATGAAATATATATATATATATATATATATATATATATATATATATATAGGTAAATAGCACAGAAGACAACACATTATTTACCTGTATATGCTTAATATCTATAAGCAATAATATGATTTTTCTTTCAGATTTTTTGTTTCTTTTACAATAGCTCTCGTCAGCTTCAATGCACGTGTACCATCTTCTCCCCTACTCTTCGATTTTTATTAGACGCGTCGTTTGAAGTCGAGTTAAGTTGCTCCTGCAAACATTTCTTTAATCCCTTCATAAGAGAAAACGTGATAGTTTGCAAACGTCACACTGAGCCATTTCCGGCGAATGAACGGTTGCGGCAGTATAGAAATCCAAATGTTCATATATTGCAAATATTAAAAAAATCTAATGATATATGCGTAGCTGCGTTGCCGTGATGGAAAATCCAATAATTGTTTGCCCAGTGTTCAGGACCGTTGCGTTTCCTCGCGATGGGTATATTTCGCTCTAGCATTTCCCATAGATTGTAAAACCAGGTAGGAAACATTCGCGGAGGACGATCCTCTTGTAGTCGAAAAAACAACAGCCAAAGAAACTAAAGTGTTGGACTGTTCTGTCTGAATTTCTTCGATCGTCTCTCTCCTTGTAAGCGCTACTAGGAAAATTTAGCTTTGGTCTCGATGTCGTAGCCATATACCCACGACTCATCTCATGCGATCATCATGCATTCCAGGGTATTCTGCTACTGTCCGAAGATCAAATTTGGACATTTTTCGATGGCCGTTAATTTTCCGGACATTCAACGATTTTGGAACGAACTTCGCTGTCAGAATTCTGACAGCAGAAAAAATATCGGCTACCACCATGCATGCGTTAAGTGTAGAACCATGAGTTTTGAATATAGGGTTCTACTTGACATTTATTATTGCTTTTTAATAGTTGCGTAAGAATACGCTAAGTCTCATTTGAACCCAGAACGACCGTCCCGTCGGTGTGGTTAGGCATTACACGCAAATCCATATGAGCATACACGCAAGTATCGCTTGGCTTGTGCAATCAATATCCCCTATCCTACCTATCCACTCAATAAGAATGAACGCTGATGTCCAGCGATAGCCTCTGGCGCAGGTACGGGACTCTAGCTCTAGTGTGCCCGACTGTCGAACGACTGACTGAACGCCTTGCCGACCCGCTGAATAAGTGTGTGCGTCTTCGGGCCGGGTCCGTCCCCGTAGTATATCGAATGCCAACAGACGAAAGTCGTGGGGGTAGGAAATACTGGCATACTTTCTGCACTTATTCGCCTCTGCCAAGATAGACGCGCATGACCAGCATGTTCCGTTTCCGCACTGACTGACCATTAAGGGGGCTAATGAGTCAGTAACGGTTGCATTCCATACCAGCATCATGCGGCCCATCTCGAACGGACGTTAGTGTCAGCCCGTCCGGTCGCTTTCCATCATTCCCGATTCGCCAACATATATGTGTGTCTCAACGTGTACAAGTTTTGTGTGCGTGAGTACACGCCCCTTTGTATGTATACAGATAGATGTTTTTGTATGTATACAGATAGATGTCTTTGTATGTATACAGATCTCTTTGTATGTATACGGGTTGCTTTGTACGTATACAGATCTCTGTGTATGTATAGAAATCTCTTTTAGTATCGTTACAAATCTCTTTCTACGTACACAGGACGCCTTATGAGTACTTGAAACGAAAGCACTCTAGGAAATCATGGTAACGGTAGAATATATCTGCGACCACACAACGTGTCAGCGCATGTCGTGATGATGACTCATCGGCGAATCTCAAACCTTGATATGGGTCTTCTGGTGAAATATGACAACAATGGTCAACGCTGTGAGAGTCGTAACGACAGACATTCGATCAGATCATTCGCCTCTCATCTTTTAACGGTATCGCTTTAGAGTAGACGCCACTTTCTAACAAATCAACCAACTGGCATGAGCACTAAACCATCTTGATGTAGATGAGCATCGAACAAGCTCGACTCGATCCGTATTGTGACAGTACTTCCCTCAACAGCCCTAGCTGACAAACTCATCAGCTTAGCATATTCCGTTCGCGCTTCCTTATAGATAGATGGTCTCTTAGCTGCTTACAACAATGCTCTTTCCGCACATCCGCGACGACTACGTATAGTCACATATAGCAAACTGCCTAACTGCGCAAAGCGAACCAATTTTGACCGAACTAAAACCGTATTATGCTTAGTATATATCCCCCTTGTCGGAACATTTTTTAAACGCGCTCTTCGGAGTTAAGTCGAGTTAAGTTGCTCCTGAGAATTTGGCTTTATTACCTCTATAGTCTCTAGACGTTGTCCCTTTAAATTAATTTCATCCTTAGGAAAAGGAGATATTTCAACAAGCCAGTCACTTAATCAGTAACGATGTGTATGCCGGTGTGCTATCGTAAGAAGGATCCAGGACTTGTTTTCCCAGAGTTCACGCCTCTTGTGTCGGACGTTTCGCGTCCTTATGAACCAAAAAACAGGTGGCAAAAATAATTCCCTTGCAACCGAAAACTAGTAAAAAAAGTGAACTGTAGAAACTGTCTGAATTTCTTCGCTCCATCTTTTCCTTGGAAGCACCACGCCGCCACTAATTGGTGCAAAATTGTCGCGGCCTATGTGTAACTGATGAATGGCCATTCTAAGCAAAATAAGCCGGGAAAGACCCTTTGAAATATTGCACTAATTCTCGTCACCGATGATGATCGGCTCTAAAAGCGCGAGGAATTTGCGATACCAAAAAAATGTGTCTCAGTGCCATTCGCAGTTTGCTGAGCTTTTTTAGAACCCACTGCGCGCAACCCTACCAGTCCCCCAACCTGTTGTGCACAGTAACAAAGTTGTGCTCACGCCTCTGTGATTGCGTTTGAATACGAAAAGTGGACTTTGATTATGCCCACAGTGTCCTTTCGAACCTGTTCGCTTGAACCCACTTTATAAGAGATCAGATAGAGTACGTTATTTTCAATAGCCTCCGCTAGAAAAAGTAAAGCTTATTATTATTATTATTTCAAAATTTTGAGATTGTAACATCTAATCTACAAAGTGGCGCCAACAGTTATTTTATCACGCCGACAATGAAAACGGCGGTTTTCTTTGGAAAGGCATGGCATGAGAATTTGACAGCCACAGCAAAGTCAGTAACAGTTCTGTTTCACATGAGAAGCAATTGCAATGGCTAATGAGTTCCAATGCCCGTGGTGTTCAAAGTGCTTCCCTACGAAGAGAGGTATCCCAATTCACGCAGGAAGGACTCATAAGAAGAAGATAGCCGAGTTTAGTGGATTAGCAGCGCTCCAACAGGTCACCGCCACTACTAGCAGCGTCTCACAGCCGCTGGTTTCTTCTCGTGCTCCGCTAGTAGAACCTTCTTCTCACTTCACCACCAGCCAACCGCCAACGAATGGAGGAGTCAATACCTGCCGCCCTCTTCTCCCTCTCCTCTTCACCCGTTAGTTGTCAACGCTAAGATGACACGCAAGGTACTGCGCAGGATTCCATAGGGAGCCATAATCCCTTTGCGCAAGCTCTTTTATAGTCTGCTTAAAAATGTTGTAAAAAATAATGACGAATCGAGCTGGACCGCGCTGCTCACTCTCGCCCCAAAAGTCCTCCACGTCGACAAAGAAACTCAAAGAGACCATAGCCTGGCCAGTGTGGTCAAGGAAAAGGTGGGTCTCTTTGGAGGTGCAGATCTCTATCGCGTAGAAGCCGAGGGTCGAGGCCAACGTGCAATGACGGATAAAGCCCATGCTCAGATTGCTGCTCACAAGCTCTCCATGGATATTAATGTACGAAGCGCCATTAGAATCTTGTCTTTTGACGACACGATAGCATCCGTAAAGAAGTGGTCGA